>WEKY01050201.1:25834-41250 GCA_013390045.1 Picathartes gymnocephalus
CTTAAAAAAAAAAAAAAAAAAAGAAAGAACAATACTTCCGGAAGCAATTTACCTTGTAAATAAGTTCAAATTAAAACTCCTATCCTCAAATTGGCAGCACATTATGAGCTAATGAACCAACACAGAGCCCCACTGTTTTGAGAGAGAATAACATTCAGGCCCCAGTTTTAAATAGTTTTCCTGTGGGCAAACTGTTACAACCGTATGGAGCTCCACTGACTTCACATAGGGTAAAGCTGAGAGCCAAATCCTGCACAATGTTGTCATATAATACTGACAGCCCCAACCGCCAATTCCAAGGTTCAGATTTGTCCCACCAAGCTTTAGGGATCTGAGGCATCAGATTTATGAGTAGCTTCCCCTTGGGCTACAAAGACTCTCCAGAGAAGAAATAAAACCTGAGGTCCCCACTGATTAAAGGATGAGAAAACAGCCCCACGGATGCGAAATCAGAAGCATAACTTTAAATAAAACAAAGTTAGGTTCTGCTTTGTAAACTTCTTCTGGGGAACAACCATAATTTGATTTGTTTGTGTGGTGCATTTGATGACCTTTTAATGAAATAAATGCATATGAATACAAATGCCTGGATTTCCAGAACATTCAGAGTAGCCACTCTGACTAGTGCTATTCTTTTACTGCAAAAGCTTCTCCACAACCTATTTCTGTAAGCATAGGTGTAAATATTTCAACGGTGTTATTCATTGTATCATCATAATTATTTTTTGCAAATATAAAAAGTATCTTAGTCCACTGAAACCTAAACACTCTTTATGGAAGTTACTATGGTGACATAATTGCGAAACACACAGAAATCAAATTAATTTTGATCTAAATAGCCAGTGTGTTGCAACATAAGGGAACTATAAAGCATCCATAACTCCTTCTCTCCTCCTTTTGACAAGAAAAAAACCCTGCTGTCATAAGATTTTCACAGAAAAATGCAGCATTTTCTGATTAGAAAGTATCTTTTGTGTTTAGGCAAAAGTCTGCCAACAACAAACATTTTCAAGAGGGTCTTTTTTTGTTAGTTTGAAAAGAAGATGAAGAAAAAAAATGTAATTAATGTGCCTATAACGGAAAGATAGTGTGGATCAAAGTGATGGGATCATATAACCAACTGGATGAGACACATTCAAGAGTAAACTTCAACCATCCAAAAAAAAAAAAAAATCCTAAAAATAAATAAACATGACAAATAGTTCTCCTGATTTATGAAGGTATAATTTCTTTCACATAGATACATAACTGAGATGGGGAGAATCTTTTAAGAGTGAGGGATATATGCTGACATTATTTCATTTGATTCTTTTCACTGCATAGCTAGCATGGAAAGAGGAAAAGTTATATTTTTAATAGAGAACATACATTGTTCACAATCTATCTTCAGCCCAAATTTTAAAGTAATAAAAAAGATTCAAACTGTACTATTTTGTCAGCACCCACAGTCCTACGCAATATAAATACTTGTTGTGGTAGCATAGTTTTTGGAGTTAAACTGCCAGGAAACACAGTGTTGCTGGATGAGGGCCAGCAGAGAGGACCAACACCTCCAGATGGACAGACCAGGCTTTCATCTGGTTCCGACATCTCCTTGGGTGTCAGGGGATGCATAGGCTCTTTCAAAAGGCTTTCAGTCAAAACCTAAAAAACACTTAGTGAAATATTTATATGGTATAGTCAGAGACAACCCCACAGAATGCATCAGAGGTGTGTAAGGACGCAACATCAGCCTGTCACCCCTAAACTCTGGTGAGCAACAGCTAGAAGCAGAGACAAAGTATTTATTCTGAAATCTGTGGGTTTGGATTGGGGTTTTTCCATATACATTAATTCTTCTGAAAGCCAAACTCTTTCTGGATGTTACTGTTTGTAGTCCATATGTTCACAGTGTTATGGAGTCCCTGAAGGATCTGTCAGTTTCAGTGTGGACAGTCGAGAGGAAGTTACAAAGATCAGCGCATGAGGTCAGATTCACAACAACACAAAGACCACTTCACGGAAGTCTTGCTACTTTAGAAATCTTCAAGAGAAATTAATATAATTAACCTCAACTTGATTGCCTTTCTCTACTGCCAAGAATTTGCAAAATACACCAGAAAAAAAAAAAAATCTATGACTGAAACAATTCATCAAATCAATAAACAGAGGAAGTATAATGAAATCCAGACTTAAAAAGAAAAAAATGTGAGTGAGCAGTTTTAGACCAGTTAAAAGAAAGAAAGACGTTTTCCTGTCCTATTTTAGTTCATATAAAATTGGTACTGTATTCAGAATTATAAATAGAACAGGATCTACACTAATCATTTGTTTTTACTCTTAATTGTGGTTTTCCTTAATTCAGGTTATCTATGACATATAATTAGAGATTGCTCTAGGGAAGCAATTTATCTCACAAACACCTGACATTTCTAAATTTTCATGAGTTATGGTGACCAGTGAACCCCTTGAATGAATTACTGCCTTAAAACTACCTCTCTATTTCAAGCAAGAACCTTACAAATGCAGAAACTTCTGCTTCTTGGCAACCGTGGTAGCATTTGAAATGTCTGTGTCTCTGGGCACTTTAAACTAATATTTCATTAGTTGTTAAAACAGGGTAAGGTCTATGCTCTCTATTGATTGCCAAATAAATTGTTGTGAGACATTGTTTTTCCCCTCTAGTACACCACTTTTTCTTGTTTGCCTGCTTTCTGCCTCTGATTCTGGAGCATGTACAAGGGGTTTGCTTTATCAGAGATGAATAATATTATTCCTATATAACATTTTGCTTTTTTTTTTTTTTGGTCTTGTTTCTCACGTGTATTGAAATTTGATTTTTAATGTTGCCTTTAGTTGGATCATTAGCCAATCTTGACTAGATACAGCTCTCCTTGACTATAAAACCAAAGGTAAGAATTTTGGAAATACAACTGCTATGTTAACATTCATGAAAGTTAGTTTGTTGAATTGCAAGCTAGTAAAAAGAGCATGCTGAAGAGTTGTGGAAACATCCCAAATTCTCATTGCATCCTGATCTTCATAACTTTTCTTCCCAGATAAAGGTTGTTCATGATACTACATCAGTCATTTGCATGGTAAACGAGACAGACTTCCAAGGGTGAACAACACTGTGGGCAGTAAAAACTGGACCTGCAGCTTTTTTTTTTTCTATTTTCCAGACTCAGTTTCATTAACTATTGCAAAGCTTAATCTCCTTTACCTAGTGCATTTCTAATCACATTTGTGCTAGATGAGAATTCATTAGGATCTGTAAATTGCACAGAAAAAGCACTGAGACTTAGCCACTGGTACTTTTATATTAAGCAACCTTAAAAGGAAGTCATAAACATTATTTCTACTATCCTTTACATTTAGGTAACCCAAGACAGAAACCTGGTACAAAGAAATGGTCGTTTCATCATTCTAAAACTCAGGGGATTGTTCACAGAGATGCGAACAAATTTGATGAATTTAGCTTTCATTTTGCTAAAGAGTTACTTATGAATAGCTCTCACTTTGAAATATATGAACAATTTATAAAAATGTAATGTGCATATATTTTAGTATGAGAGCAGTCTTGAACCATTCCTTTTACTGACATCCACGACAATGTGTTATATATTGTCGACTTGTTGAGCGCAATTTTCATGGCCATGGATACAGTAGGAAGAGATATTTAATTCATTGAGGTAAGTTCTTACTCTTGCAGAGACACATCATTGTGAATTTTTTGTTTCTAATAAGTATTCTTACAAGCATATAAATGCTCATAAGCATAAGATATTCTTTATATAAATAATATCTCATAAACTATTCTGAATTCCAGTCAAAAAGCACCCCAAACTGTATGAGTTTCCACATATGTCACAGTATTTGTTCTATTATATAAACTTGAACATTTTTTAATCTACACACTTCCGGATATACATACATATGTATATGAATGTACTTACACATGTATGTAGTTATATCTGTACTGAGTCTGGATGGAATGGAGTTAATTTTTTTCTTGAAAATTCGTTGTCATGGCATTTTGCATGGAAGTTTCACTGGTCAGAAAACTAATTGTGAGAAATTCTCTAAGTTTATTCCGACTAATTAGAGCATAATTATTCCTGTCTCTGCTCTTAGGACTGGTGTGGTTTTTATTACACAGAGGGTCTTCTCATGTCAGAAAAGTACTTTCAAGTGGGTGATGGTAATGGGAGATTTGACTATTAGATATAGAGTGATGGGTTTGTAATGTTTCAGAAAACTGGGTTGTAATTCACCTGCTGAGTGCAAATGCAGTGAACTTCACAAGATGTTCAGAAAAGCAGCTGGGGATCATGCTCTGTGGTCCTTATTGTTAATAATATAGGGGGGCATAGGAAAAACATTCTAGAGGCTAAACTTGGACTCCAACCCACGAGATCAACATCCTTGAGCGCCACCATAGGGTTCTGTGAAATAATTCTAGTCCCACATGTGAGACCCAGGACACAGAGAGGAGGAATCAAAAGTCTCAGTGATGAATGAGATTGTGCTAGAGGGATGCGGCATTTAGGATGTTAGGAAGGGAAACAAAATCACCTACACAGGAAAAAAAATTCCCCTTAATCAAAGTGGAACAAGGCTGATGGCATTGAAAACTAAAAGACAACAGAGGAATTTGAAATAAAACTCAGGCAGACAGTTGGCTGTTGGGGGATTTCCATACCTGATATTTGTTAATGTGTGACCAGGACTGCCTGACATTCACCACAGAGTTTTGAAGGAACCCAAGTGTGAAGTTGTAGAAGCAGAAGCCAAAATGTGTAAGACATTATCCCAAACTGCAGCTGTGCCAGAGGGCTGGCAGGTCATCAATGTAACTCACAGGTATGGACAGGGCTCTGAGGGGAATCCTAGGAACTGCAAACATATGAACCTGGCTTCTTTCCTGAGTACCCATCTGGCAGAGTCAGTAATAAAAGTCACAGCCACTGAAATAATGAAAATGTGGATTAACATAGTCCGTTAGGGAAGAATCAGAAACAATGCTTTCTTGTTAAAAAAGAATCTGAAACAGGAAATCACCCCCAAAAAACGCTGCTGTTATTTGAGGAGGTTTGGAAGAGCAAATGGATAAGAGAGGTAGGATGGGGACAGTATATTTGGAATTTAGAAAATTCTCTATATAAAATTCAGTAACAAAAATAAGTTGTAACAGGAAAAGCTGTTTTTCTAGTTTGAAATGAGGTTAAAGAGGGCAAAGAAAGTTCACTTTCTGGGTGGAAAAGCATCACCAGTAGAATCTCCATAAATCAGTGGGATGGAAAACAATGTAGAAGATGTTATCTTAGAAAATAATAGAATCATTTAATGTTGCAGTGTGTTTTTATGTGTAAATTCAGTTTATTCCCCTTTTCCTTATCGTTGGTTTATTCCCCCCTGCTATAAGTGGCTCCTTCCCCTCAGTATGTTATGTCATCCTGAACTCCGCCCTGAGTCCTCCCTTTCTCTCCCCTGAGTAGCCCTGGAGTTGTCCCATCCCCTTGTTCCTCCCCTTCCTGCCCTTCCTGTCCCCATATAACCAGAGTTCACTACTACCATGTGCTTCTCTCAGTCTCTGCCACCTTTCAGCACGTAGTGGGTCTAGGGGTCAACCCGCAATAAACCATGCTGGGAAAGCACACCCAAAGCCCCTCCTGCCTCTGCTGATTTATTGCCCACGCCTGAGGGTCAGGGCCACGCCACCCGACCGTGGCTAGGGAAGATGTTTGCGGTAGGTCGTGGCAGATGCCACCCATGGCATGCTGCTACAATTTAGGTTGAAAAAACCCTCTAAGATCACTGAGTCCAACCATTAACCCAGGACTGCCAAGACCTCCACTAATCCATGTCCTTAATCATCACATCTACATGTCTTTGAAATACCTCCAAAACTGAGCACAGTGCTTGAGGTGCAGCCTCATCAGTGCTGAGCACAATCTCAGTGCGGGGAGGCAATCACTTCCCTAGTCCTGCTGTCCACTCTTTTTCTGATACAGGTCAGGATGCCGTTGGCCCTCCTGGCCACCTGGGCACACACTGGCTCATGTTCAACTGCTGTTGACCAGCACCCCAGGGCCTTTTCTGCTGGGCAGGTTTCCAGCCACTCTGCCCCAGCCTGTGCCACTGCATGGGGGTTGTTGTGACCCAGCTGCAGGACCTTGCACTTGGCCTTATTGAATCTTGTTCCACTGACCTCAGCCTATTAATCCAAACTGTCCAGTCCCTGTGTAGATACTTCCTGACCTCCAAAAGACCAACAGTCCTCCCCAGCTTGTCATCTGTGTACTTACTGAGGGAACACTCTGTCACCTCATCCAAATCACTGATAAAGGTATTTAACAGACCTGGCCCTAGTACTGAGCCCTGAGGAACACCACTTGTGACTGGGCACCAAATGGATTTAATTCTATTCACCACCACTCCTTTGACCATAAAAACCATGCAGGTAGTTTTCATGCAGTGAACAGTCACCTGCCCAAACAATGAGCAGCCAGTTTCTCCAGGAGAAGGTGTCAAAGGCTTCTCTGAAGTCTAGAGAGACAATATTCACAGCCTTTCTGTGTTCCACTAAAGGTGTTACCCTGTCATAGAAGGAGATAAGGCTGGTCAAGGATCTGCCTTTCTGGCTGTGCCTGATCCTCTCATTGTCCCTTACATGCCACATGATGATTTGCTCCTGTAGAAAATCTTTGAGTGTATACATCTCGGCTAGTGTGCAGCTGTATTTTCTCTACATTTCAAAGAAGACAGAGTAGAGTTAGAAAGGACACACAAAAGGGCATCTGCAACAATTACAGAGCTAGAACAGAAGCAATTCTGCCTTTTAAAATATCTTTTATCAATAAAAAAAGTAAGACTGAATGTATCCTAGGTGGGTACATCCCTAATGCTGGCTCCTTAGTCACTTGATGAAGAGAAGTGTTTAAGTCAAAGGTATTTTTAAGACATTTAGTATTTCAAAGACATTTTAGGATATCTTGACTGTGAATTTAAGTTTAATTCCGGGCCATGTCTTTGAGGCCAGAAACCTGAAAACTGAGTATTATCACCAGCAAAACTGAGTTAGTTTTCAGATTCAAGAGCTTGAATTACTTGCCTAAACAAGAACAAGGTAAGGTCCTTGCACCAGTAACACTTTTAGAGTGTTAGTCTGCACAGAGACTTTGCATGTAACACCACATCCTCTGGAGCAGCAGATGGAGGCCCAAACAGATAAATCAATGCATTTTACAGTTATGTACAGGAAATTAAAATGCACACACTATATCCTATCTGCAATTAAAACAACAAAAACAACAAGACAATAGAAAAACCACCTGAAAAATACAGAAGGAAATAAAATTAGGAGGTTAAATATTATGTCTGTCGTTTCACTCATGCAATAGCAGCTTTATCAGTGTTTAGTGATGTGGAAATGATGATGGATTTGGGCTGAAAGAGATAAATACAAGTTCTACTCAGCCCAAATAGGTAGATTACTATCTACAGGTTCTCTTATGGCATCTAAACTTTAGACAATATCTACTTTTGCCCTTGGAATTTCTTGCAGGTCTAAGGCTTTATACAATGCAATATAATTTACCTGATAATTAGCTGAAAAATAAAAATAGGTAATATCTTGAGCAGTATCAAACTTATATTAAATGTGCAGTTCACCAATTTCTACTGAAGAAATTTGAATGCAATATCTCAGTTTAGTAATATGGCATTTAGTCAGTATGATTTCCCTTTAAAATGTTACTTTGTCTCCCTTGAAAAATGAGACAATTGAAGGTGCATTAAAATTGAATTAAAAATTATTAGTAATAAAAGTAAGAGATAGCTAGATAAGAAACCTCTCTTGACTACCAAAGAGTTGAGTCCTCATTGGAGTCTCTGTTATGCAATATTGTTCCACAAATTTTTCTTAAATATTGGCAGAGTGCATCTGCATAATTCAGACTGAGAATTCATCTCTTCTCTAGGCAACTGAGGGAGAGGGAAAAAAGGGAAAGAAAATAAAAAGGCAAGACTTTGGAACAATGTCTGAGGCTTTGCAAAATGCAGTTGATCGTGTTGATTATGTTTTCTTTCTAAGAAAATACACACAAGAAAAGAAAAGTGGAAACCTTATCACTGACTGAAGGTGACAGGTTTTGATATTACTTGTGCTGAATGTTTTGATTTTTATTTCCAATTTTCTTCTCAGTTCGACTACTCTTTGTTAAAATACAATAAAACAAATTGTCAACACTGAGGAAGAATAATGTTGCCTTGAAATATTTTTACTATGATTTTGATCTTTAATTTCATGGAGTATTCAAGTTTATTTCAAATTTAGAATGAAACCAAATACTCATATACTTGTAATGGAATCCATACAACTCCTCCCCAGTTCAAATAGTATAGCTAAGTAGAATTAAATAAGGATGTGACGAAAGGTAAACTTATTGAAACATTGATGAGGAAAAATCTCAAAAATGCTTATCAAATCAGTGAAAGTAAGAATGCATTTAATACTTCTCATGCATTTCATAAATTGTATTTAGTGGTTTGACGATAAGTAGTCTTATAACTTTAGATGGTTTTTTTGATATTGTTTGGATAGCTGTATTCTATGTATATTTTAGACTTCACTTCAGAGGACTGTAACTGACTTCATCTGGGAGACTAAAAGATCTGACCAAGAATTTAGAACAAGTGAGATTCACCCATCAGTTCAGGATTCCTGTTGCATAAAAATAATAAAATTTATTTTTGCATGAAGATTTAGTAGTCTTCCATAATTTTTCTGAATGAGAATGATTATTATTGTGTATAAATAATAAAATGTTTCATAAATGAAACAAAAACATATTTAATAATTAAATCCAGCCATTTTGATTGCTCATTTCCCAATTATATTATTTAATTCACTATCACAAAATACTATTAAAGAAGGGGAATTGGCTTTTTTTTTAAAATTGATACATCTCAACATATTCAGACAGAGAAAGAGATGAATAATGTTTGTATAGCTGTATACTGGTGTCACCCATAGTTTGTCTGAAGTAAATGTAAAATTTTTGTTTGTTTAGAAATTTATAAACTGAAAAACTAAGAGGTAACCTCTAAATTAACCTGGTGAATGAATGAACTTCTGAGTAGAACACTTTGTAATTTGTGAATTACTTGTCTCTCACTAAAGGTTTTGATACTGGCTACAGTAGAGAAATAAAACACTCAGAGTGATTCCCATGTTACTGCAACCAATAGCACTAAAACTGAGTACTACAATTCTTGGAGAGGAGGTAAAAGAGGTTCTTAGATTAGTAGAGACAAATTTTAATCTCAAATGGGAAAAAGCCACCCATAAAATTTGCAAAAACGTAATGTTTTCCTCACAGATATTTCTAACACATATTTCATCTTTCTCTGCTTTTTCAGCCTCATTTAATTTTGAAATCAGTTGTGATCAGTTCTAAAAGTAGACTAGAAGGTGCAAAGCCAACATTTCCATGTTTCTATTATAAATATTGTATCAAAAATGAGTGACTTGTTGTTTATCAGTTTCAACTATATTTGGGCTGAAGAAAAACACAAAGGACTATTAACTTTTTGCTACTCTGGGAAAATGTGCTGATACAGGGAATCCTGAATTATTTTTCAATTTCTCTGTTCTCTTCTTTCTATTTTTTTTCCCACAAATAGTTGTTGAGAATTTCTGCAAAAAAAGAAAAATGAGAAATTCCAGATTCACTACAAAACACATTTTAGGGGTGGAGAATTGTCCTTTAGTTTTATTCTTTCTTAGACTTTTGGAACTGTGATTCCCAAGTTTTATTGTTTTTTACTTTGCAAGTGTGTCTTTTATGTTCACAGTAGATGCATTGTAGCTTCTGCAAAGGATTCAAGGCAAAAAAAAATATTTTTACATATTGTGTTACTCCCTTGGGTGTTTTTTGTGAACTTTTCAAGTGGCACATCACTTTTAGAAGGAAGAATTTTGCCCTTTACAAAACTTGTCAGAGTGTGAACTTTTTTATTACAAGTCATTCATGAAAAAGTAAATTATGGACACTCCTTAAGACTGTACAGTATTTAATATAACACCAAATGTGATGGTAACTAATTAGTTAAAATTCTGTATATGAGTTACTGTTTCTCACTTTAGAATATTCTAGGTTCGGAAGAGTGACTGAGGCCTAAATATAGGGGAGATGTAAAGCAAAGCGACAGAAAATTACAACGTAGATCATGTATTATACGGTAGGTTATTTGTTAAGTGGGGTGAAATATGCAGCCTCACACAAGGCAAAAGGCCACATCTAAATGACAAAAGGACATCTTACCTAACCTAATAATAATATCCAAGGCCATTTAGAGTGACTGCATAGGCCTGATTCATTTTGCCATTGAATAATGTATTGGAACAGCTTTGCAATATTTTAATTAATTGATGAGTATGTGGTTTCCTTATCCATATTTTAGCATTAGATCACCAATTGTCTTCCAGTCAATTAGTCAATGAATCTTTCCATAATTTTTGTTTCTCAGTGCTAGCTATTTTCTACTGTAAGATGTGGCTCAATGTAAAGGATTTTACAACGTTTGTAATATTTTTATTTCAGCCGCTAATCTGATGAAAATATCCAGTAAATAATTCACTAGTTTATGTAAAAATCAAGTGATATTTGAAATGAAGGAAAAAAGAAAGATTCAGGGATAAAGTTTCATTAATTTTTAATACTTACTTTGGGGTCTTTTGCTTATAACTGGAATCAGTCAAACATCATGACATAGGGATTATTTAGGAAAGCTATAGCTCTGTGATAGAGTGAACAGTAGTTTGCTTTCACTTTCCTCAATAAATTCTGGATTTCAGGAGCTTTTTACTAAGTCTTTCTTTTATATTAAGCCACACATATATTGGTAAAAGGATTTTGAAAATGTTTTATTGTGGTTATTTAACAAGATACAGTGGCCTCATCTGAGAAAGCTATACAGTTATGTATGTCTGAAAAGTCATTTGCTTTTACAATGCAGACAAACACACAACTTGATGCAGTGATTCAGCACCATACAGGCAGGTGTTTAAAACATGGAGAGTATGTGAGAACTGATTTTTGATGCACTAAAAATATTACAGAAAATATTACAGATTTTTATTTTTGTAAAAAACACCCACATGGTAGGCCACAATCATTTTCTCCACAAAGGAAAAAAGAGCTATCATCACATCATTGAAAGAAGGAAATAATCTATTTTATTTAGGCATTAGCTCTTTTCTCTCACCTAAGAGGTCTGCTCAACAATAAATTTCATTTCTATTTCTTACCCTAATTATCCCACCTTTCTGAAACACAGACATCAGATGTCATCCTCCCAGCTAGGTCAGATGATTGCTATTCTTTCAGACAGTGGTATTCTTTCAGGCTTTGGTATGCACGCAAGGTTTTAACCATGCTGTACCAGACATTAGAACTTTCAATCACTTATTCCTGGTTTTCTTAAATAGTTCTCCTAACTCTACTGAGAATGTCAGTGTTTTGGGGAGTTTCCTCCCTCTCTGATAACAGATTCTGTAGACAGCAACTTCCACATGAAATCAGCAGCAACCAATTCACTTAACTCTTCCCCATTACTGTCTCAGTATTTTATTAATTAAGAAATTGTCTCCTGAATCAGTATGGACAAAAATGTCTTTTTTCTTGGCAAAAAAATTGCACACTACTGCTTATAAATAAACCTATTTCTCACAAATTATATTTTTTGGTTATGCTCAAAAAAACTTTATCAGCCAAGAAGACAGTAGAATTGGCCCTGAAGTAATTGTCATAGTAAATCTATTGCCATCTATCTTCATTACATTAACGTATAGAATTAGCTGGCGATGCGCCAATTTCTTTCTGAAGTTGTTCCAGCTTTCTTCCTTGTTCAAATGATACACAAATTTTGTTTTGAATGTAGGTGTAAATACCTAATATTTACTTGCATATGACTGATACTGCTGGACAAACATGCCTTGTTACTCAAGTATTTTTCTACATTACTTGGGTACAGAGGAAGAAAGCATTTTTCCATACCTTGCTAGGTAGAGGTGACACATATGCTTCAGTTGTTACTGTCTTGATGATTCACTTTATTCCAAAGGTTAATACAGTTTCTGAATGTCATTGACGCTATAGCATGCATGAATTTATGATAAAATTACAGGTCAATATATTACGCTTTTCCATTTTTCACTTTATGCAGAATTTAGTGATAAGACAGATTAACTACTTAGGATACTAATTAATAGAAGGTATTATATAAATTAATGGAATTTTTTTTTCTAGAACCTAATTTTCATTGAAAAAAATATTGCTCAAATATCATGAAATTGTGTCAGCTATTAACAGAGGACAAGTCTATGAAGCCCCTGCCCTGAAGTGACTTTCATAAAACAAATTCCAATAAACCCCCTAAACTTCACAAGCTCTTTGTTGTTACTTAGGTCATTTCCCCACATGAAGCATGTCCATGTGCATATTTTACTTGAGAGGCCAATTGTTGTCTTAGCACCACTGTCTCATCAGATTAAGCCAAAGCAACACAAAAAAATCTCTGGGCAAATTAGGAAACTAATGGATTACATTAATATGCAAAAAAATCTCCAGCAGTTCAACACAAAACTAAATTTGTTGCATCACCCATATTTACTTATGCCAAAAGCACTTTTCAACTAATGATAATTCTTAAATATAGAAAACAGTCTTGGAATATTTATGTGGTATTCATACTTTTTATCAATAATATGCTTGTTTTGTTCGGGACCATGCCTTGGCCCAGGCAGAACTGCTAATTTATACTTTTACATAACAATCAAGTATATGCAAATTCCAGACTATACATATGTATATCATTCAGTAAAACTATAAGTCATGCTCCTGGCTCTGTTGTGGGGCATAAGGTCCTCAATATTTTTTGTTACCAAAACTTCTTAACCAGAAGTAGGAAGTGATTTTTATTTGACATTATCTGAGATACTCTATAACATTTTCCAAAGATGATTTCCTTGTGTTTGGCTGAATTGAGGTCTGTACTTTTCATGATGGCACAGTTCTTCAGCCAATTACTTTATTGTTAAAGTCAGTAGGTCTTTACTGACTTGAAGTTTGATGTTTGTCCTTCAGATTTAAGATTCTCTGTAATGTGAAAATAATCATAGAATGTATTAATGATTCAGTTCAAAGCATGGAAAACATTTCACTTATACATTCACACAAGAAAGCTTTGGAAAAACATTTGCATTCAAAGTAAAACTTGCATATTATCAGTTTTTGCCAGTTGTACCTTTTCTGGTATTTCATCTATTATTCTGTAGAAAAAAGAACAGACTCTGAAATTACAAATATATTCTCTATGATCCCACTTGCACTTTTCTGAGTGTGCCTGTACTCAGGCATACATAAACATGCACACACCAGCTTAAAAATACATGAGAAGAAAATTGTAAGAAAATTACTACAGATTTCAGTTTTTAATAATATACCCAGATTGGAGTAATATTTTGCAAAAGCAGACAGAAGTTTTGTTTCTTTTGTGAACCTCATTTCTGTATATTTTAGGTGGAGTTTTGTCGTGGGTTAAGCTTAGTGGGATAAGAGCCAAATTCCCATTCAGCTGCTCCCTCACTCTCCTTCTCAGTTAGACAGGGAAAAAAAAACTGGATGAAAGGCTTGTGGGTTAAGATAGAGACAGTTAGATCACTGACCAGCTACCATCACAGGCAAAAGAGACCTGACTTGCAAAAATTTAGGCTAATTTATTGCCAATGAAAATAGATTTAAGTAGTGTGATACAAAAAACCAAAACTTATAGCAACACCTTTCATCACCCCTTTCCTTGACTCAACTCCTTCCCTTCCTTCTCCTTTACCCCCACAAAAGGACAGAGGAGGGATGAGGCAAAGTTATGGTCAGTATCTAGAGGTTTCTCTGCTGCTCCTTCCCTCTTGTATTTTTTCCCCTGTTTTGACATGGGCTGTCCCCATAATATGAGGTTTTCTTCATGAAAAAATCTGCTCTGGTATGGGTTTTCCAGCATTTTCTATTAGGAAAAATCTGTTCCAGCATGGTTTTTTACATGTTCTCTTTCTTGGAGCACCTGCTCTCTCTCTACTTCTTGACAACAGGTGAGAAGAACCACTGTAGTCTCCTGCACATAGATGACCTATACAAGATCACCTTGGTTGAGTTTATTATATGAAGTGGTCAATCAAGTGAATAAAGAAACTGTCAAGAATTCTACTACTGTTCTTCAATCAATAAGAACGGTTGATTAATATTAGCGTGATTTTGCAAATACTTCTGTTCGATTTCTTTTTATTTTGCTGTTATGTCATGATGGGTGCTGACTATTACAGTAAGTAGTAATTTTGCTTCCCATCATGATTTAGCATTAATCTTATGATTGCATACTTGGTTTCACTTATTAACCACAAAGAAAACCAACAATATATTATTTATGGTAATGGACATCAATTTGGATTTCAGGTGTGTTTTGCTTTTGGTATTTTTACTGGGATAGAAATTAAAAATATATCCTCTTTGACCAAGTATTCAAATTCATGGAATGACTAAATTTGTCCTAAAAAATTGCACGCCAGCTACTACAATTGGACAAATACACTAAGAAAACCTTTATTACTTTTTGTCCTTATAGTGGATAGCTATGGACAAATAAGAATAAAGTCTCATTTTGAGACTTTTAATGTATATAAAACAAGAATATACTCAATCATATTGGCTAGATGTTAAATACTTGGTTACTGATTTTTATTTATCTGAGTAAGACAAAAAGAAATTCCAGGGCAGTGAAATATAAATATGTAGAAAAATAATTTTCTGTGACAAGTCTTCTAGACATTGGAGAGTGGAATATAAAAGACACTTATCAAGACTGAAAAATAAGTCAGTTTCAGAGACACGAGAAAATGGGAGGGTTTGTGGGATCATTGTGTTCATACTTCTCTTATCCCTGTTCACTGAACAATATGAAAATTTGCATCACAGATTGAATGAAGGAACTTGAACACAGTAATTAATATGCTAACTGTATTTGATCATTATAGGTGTAGGAAGGTTATGCCCATTTGAAACCTATTGAATAAAACATTGTACAGAAGTTACTAATCAAAATATTCTAATAGTATTATACACCTTCTATTTTTAGTTTGTTTAAGTGCAGATGGATCATGCACGCTCTGATTATACTTGGTGATAGCTGCACAATTTCAGTTAAAAGTTTCCTGACCTTGTTGTAGACACAAGTAACCCACAACCAAATTTACTCTGGATGAAAGATGGGTGACATAGGGAGATGAACATTACTTAAGACTTGATCTTCTCTGCTAAAAAATGTCACTAGCAGAGGAACTGTCACCAAAAAAAAAAACCAAACCTCTTCACAAAAAAAAA
>WEKY01050202.1:1045-55984 GCA_013390045.1 Picathartes gymnocephalus
TATATAGTGTGTGTATATATATATATTTATTGCACATTTGTTTGATTCAATATTAATCTCTGAGTGCAAGTAAGCAAAGGATAAGAACTCTTACTAGGAAAATGTGTAGTGTTTAATTTATTTTTCCCCAGTGTTTTCAGGGTGACTGTTTGTTATCAGTATGGTTGCAAAGGCTATCCCACGTTTTCTTGTCCTTTCTTTGCTCCCTGTGGAGACTTGGATGGATTCACTCCACCCAAAACAAACTTGTTCCTCCACCCATTACAGATAACTTTTGTAGTTGTACCAACATCAGAGTGTAAATCCTGTTCTGATAAATTTGAAATGTCAATTCTGTGAATGAAGCTTCACAGTATGTTCTTTTGAGCAGTTATAAACAAGATACGAATATTGTATCTGACGTAACAAAATCTGTACCTCATTCACAGCTTTCACAAGGAAAATAAAACCTTCACACCATTACACAGGGGACTTCTTGGAATTGCAGTTGGAGATGATGATTATGCAGAAACTGAGACTTATAAATGGTTTATTGTTTTGATGGAAATCAGCCAAGAAGGCAGATAAAAGACTTAAGAAGAGCTAGCTAGGAAACAAATCAGAGACCTAAATGACCCTACTGGAAAAATAAATTCTAGAACTTAACATCTGGTTCTTGCAGTTGTCAAGTCACTCAGCAAATGGTCAGACTGATTAGCTGCTTGCATGCAGAATATGGGGACTGGAGCAAAGACCACATCCTGTCAACAGTAGCAGGCAGTGCCAAGTGAGTGCTCATAATCTGCAGTGATACTGACATAGGTAGCAGATAGCAGTGTCCAGATACATAAAGTTTGTGTTCGTGCTTTAGTACCTCTTTGCTGGTGCAGCCATGCAAACAATAAATAGTGATTAGCTGGTTGTTAAGGAGGTGGATATGGAATGTCAAGCCTCACACGAAACATTTGGTAGCAAATTACCTTGGACTTCATTGGAAACTTTTAACTGAGGTCAGGTTTACTCAGGTCAGGAATTGTACTTCCAAAAGTTTCAAGTTAACTTGGATTGATTTACAGTCAGCGACTTACTGACTGAGGTCAAAACAGCATTTTGATGCAAAACCACAATCAAATCAATGAGCTTGAACAAGATTTTTCCTTGAAAAAAGACTTAAAAATTAAGGATGTGAGAAGCCCTCTTGGAGAAGAAATGCCTTCTGCTGCATGCAGCAAACATGCAAGCCTAGCATTCTACCTAGGCTGCACTTAACCCACACAACAAAAAGGAGGGTTAGGGAATTACTCTCTATTTGGAACCTGAGACAAAAAACCTACTCAGTGCAGCTTAATACAGTGCAAATCCAGGCATATCAGTCAGCTTGATTCTTGTCAATCCTTGCAAGGTGTGAAGCAGGTGTGGTTCCAGGGCCACACTGTTCGCCTGTTTCCAGATGCCAGCTGTCCTTCCCCCAGATCAGTGTGGGTGTCTGTCCTGGCCCCGAGGGTTATGGGGGCAGAGGCACAAGGCTTGAGTTACATATGCCAGCAGTAGTGGTGACCCAGCAATTACTCAGCGCTGGTCTTTTATTCCATGCTAATCAAACAGAACACAAAAGCATGTTCTTTATTATTTCAGCAAGAGTAAGTGGAATGCAAGTGTGTTTGCTTTGCTACATGAAGTACAGCAATGTGTTTGAAGCTTTTTTCTATGTTCCCTCTAGTCTGGCCTTTGTCCACGATGGCAAATCCAACAGCAAACACTTGGAGATACCACTCCCCAAAGCCTGATGGAATCAGTCTTCTTTCATGATTAGTTATTCTCACATTTAAGCATTTCAGCATACTTTTCTTGCAGAAAGTGTTGTTCCAGTGTAGAAATAGGACACTGCTGGGGATCTTTCATAACCCTCTCATTTGTGAAAATCAGTCTTCTTGCCTAAGTATTCAGCAGCAAATAAAGGACCACTTTTTGATGATGCAGTGATTAATATGAGACAGGATGCTGAACACACCCCCACAAAATCTCGCCTTTCCCCCCACTCCCCAACGCCCCCAGAGAACTCAGAATTTTGACTGTTACTCTGTCAAGCTTCTTGATAGTGAACCATCTTGAAAGGCTACTGGTGTATCTGCAGACAGCCCCCATTATAGCCTGGGGGGCCAAGAGTAGAAATACAGGCTTTCCTTAGGACAGCAGTAAGAGAGGACTCTCTTTTTCTGCCCTGCTTACTTCCTGTGAGCTATGCTGGGTGCCACCCAGGTGTTTCTATAGGACATGCACTTATTTCCAGCAGATTTGAATGTGGTTGTAGACTTACAGAGCTAATTTGTTTGTAACATTTCATTTTGCAAACACAGCTATATTTCATTCCTTGCATTCTTAAAATTCTAATCATGTGGATCCGCAATATTTCCATCAGCTCAAGGTGCCTAAATATAAAATAGACAGACGTCTGTAGGCTAAATCTTGATTTATACAATCCAGTAGAATTTTATAGTCTAACTAGGGTGGAATATGGCTCCAAAGCTTTTTTCAGAAGCTCAGAGATTCATTATCTTGTCACTCCCTACAATCCCTAAAATAATCCTCTTTTATTCAATAGAAAAAGGTGCTGCTGCACAATTTGACTATTCAGATGACTGGACCATGCTCAGAAACCCAACATTTATAGATCATTCTAGGTTACAGAAGTAGCAGTTAATGATCAGGAAGAATTTTGGACTGTAATTTTGGTGTCTTGGATTTTTAAGGCCAGCACAGAGCCCGTTAAAGAGCACCTCAGGATATTCAAGTTTGAATACCAAATTTTCAAACGCAACTCTACTTAGCTCTGGTGAGGCTGCATCTTGTGTCCAGTTTTGGGCCCATCACTATGAGAAAGGCACTGAGGTGCTGGGGGGTGTCCAGAGAAGGACAATGGAGCTGGGGAAGGCTCTGGAGCACAAATCTGATGAGGAGTGACTGAGGGAGCTAGGGTTGTTTATCCTGGAGAAATGGAGGCTCAGGGGGAACCTGATCACTCTCTTCAATGACCTGACAGGAGGGTGTTGCCAGGGAGGGGTCAGTCTCTTCCCCCAAGCAACAAGTGATAAGACAAGGGAAACAGCCTCAAACTGTGCCAGGAGAAGTTTGGGTGGGATATTTGGAAAAATTTCTTCATTGAAAGGGTGGTCAGACATTGGAACAGGCTGCCCATGGAAGTGGTGGAGTCACCATCCCTGGAGGTTTTTAAAAGACGTGCATGTGGCAATCAGGGACATGATGTAGTGATGGGCTTGGCAGTTCTGGGTTAGTGGCTGGACTCAGTGGACCAAAAGGTCTTTGCCAACCTTTCTATGATTCTATAACTTCATTTTCATTCATTGTGATTACTGAATTGATAAATCTTTGATTTGGGTGGAACACATGAAGCCTTTACATTTTCTTGGCCTACGTTTCAGCTTGAGTGGGCAGTGGAAATGCAAAAAAAGTTGATTTAATGAAGCAGTATCATGTTTCAGGGTCTTGCACTCTCTCCATTAAAATTCTTCTGTGAAACAAAAGCATGCAATTTCATTTAAAAAATAACTATATAGGCTAATCCATATGTTATTTTCTTTCAAGGTGGATGCATGTAAGAAATCTGTATTGGATTAAATAGGCAGTGAGTGTAAATATGACATATGGAAATTTTCCAGATGATTGAACTGTAAAAAATTATTTAATGCTGCAAAATATTTCTCCTCTCTCTTAGCTAGCAGCATGCATTTCTTTATAAAGACAATATAAATCTTTTCATGTGCTTATTTTAGAGAAATTTAACCAGCACTTTTAGCAGAAAAAATATCTCATCTTATTACTGTATTGCTGTATTGGGATTTTTACTAAAGTCAAAAGAAAAACAACGACTTTAACATGAGCTTTTTAATATGAGGCTCATTCAGTCAGTGCATATCAAAATCAACTTCGTTGAAGTAAGTGAAATTCAACGGTACAGAAATTACAAGGTTAGGGTCTGTTCCACTGACTGCAGTATAGTTACCTCTGACCTGCCCCAGTGTGAGATCAGGTTCAGTCCAATATGAATAGACTTGCACATTCCATTTCACTCCAGGAACAGGCTTGAGACACACTGTTTAAATCCACATTCCCACTTCCCTAAAGACAGGGTGTCGAGTACATTCATTTGGGGTTTAACAGTGAGAAACACAGGAGCCAGTTGCAAGTTCAGAATACTTGGATTTTAAAATCAAATATCTGCAAATCAACACCCTCACTTATATTGTCAAAACCTAGCTACATGTCTCTGAATTTCTACTGTATGAAAAAATTATATTTAAAATAGAGAATACGCTTGAAGTGTGAGCAAAGTTATCTGCTGTTGCAGAAGAAATCCAGAACTCTGGATTCAGTTCTTGGCAGATACCTTTTGATTCATCTGTACACAAAAATCTAATGTTGACAATAAAAAAAGGACAAGATTAATTAAACTTGATTTTCTAACTCTTCTGAGTGTTCTGCATGAAGTAAACTAACAAAGCTGGCTAAAGTGCTGAAAGGATTTGGTGTACAGAGGTTTGAACTGGATGGTAACATGCAGAAGTATTTTTATATTTACTATAATCCTTGAACCTTCCCCATTCCTACAACTACCTCCAAAGTGCACCATTTCTTGAAGTTTAAAACTATTTCAGTAAGTCTTTTCCACTTTTGGTTTCTAATTGCATATAAAATGCCAAATGTCTCAAGGAAGGCTGCTCTCTCAATTTATTCAAGATGTTTGAATACATTTTAAATCCATATGGAAATGCAACCTAAGTATAAAGCCTTTGGATATGTCACCTCATTACACTCCTGCAGGTTCCAAAAAGCCAGTGCCAACCCACCTACCAAAGTTGTGAACACCTCTACCTCACATTGCATGCTTGTTATGTTAAACCAGGCAGCAAGCTGTTAATAAAGATCACACTGTCAGTAGAGCATTACAGACACCTACTTAAGAGTGTATATTCTTTTGTTCCATTTCTTACTTTTAAAGCATATCAGCAAAATCAAGAGGGAGCCAAGGTTTCCTCATAGTGTTGCCATCAAGGAGTCTTGCCAGGATCCCATGGAAGGAAAATAACTAAACATAGCACATCTGCCTCTTTAACCTGACCCGGGAATTCACTGAAGTGAATTCAGACCTTTTCTCTCTTCTCACTCTCATATGGAGTGAATTTCCAAACAGAGGAAATGAAGAACAAAGTGGAGGTTAGGTGATGGTCTGGTCATAACCACATAATCACAGTAAGACAGGATAGGGAAGTCTTCAAGAGGTAGTGCAGTACAACACAAACACAGCATTTTCCCTGGAGACGATTCCTTAATGTATTGGAACGGCAGGAAATTTCTGAAATCCATTAAGGCTTAGACTGGTTAGTGTTTAAATTCCTGGAAATCCATATAGTTTGAGAGATTAAAGACCTAAATCCAGACAAAAAGCTGCCTACAGGATAGGAGTTGAGTGATAGACCAGCAACATATCCTTTAAAAAAATAGTAATATGATAAGGCTGCTGTTCTGAAAAACAGCATGATAAATACAGATGGTAGAGTTTTGTTCAAAGTCGCTATGCCATATTTGATGGTGAAAAAAACTGTAAGACTGTATACAGAAAATATAGACTTAGCTTAGTGTGTTTTTGTAAGTTTGCTTACTTTTATATTGTAGCAGTAGGATGTATCATTTGAAATAAAAGATTATTAAGATGCCATATTAGCTTTCCTTTTTTGTTGTTTTGGGTTTTTTTTTAAGATTCCATATAAAAGATTTATAGATAGAACAAATTAAAAAAAAAAATTATTCCAATTGAGTTCTTCGGTGTATGTAGATTGTTTGCATCTGTTTTGCTGCATGATACTTCCCAGAATGGCAGATCACTGAGCAGATCAAGAGGCAGCAACTGATCCCAACAGGAATTCCAGAAGTGTAACAGAAGGGACCCCTGAGACCATCCCACCCTGGTGCAATTATCTCCTGTTACTAGACAAATGCCAAAGTGCATTCAAGTCACTATCAAAACAAAATGTCAAGAAAAAGCTGAGATGTTTATTTTCAAAGCTGGAGACTCTGCCCCAGGAAAGCAACCCTCTGAACGACCCTGTTCTTCCTGGCTGCATCAAATGACAGATGTAGGTGTAGGGTCATGTCATCTGATAGGCACCAGAGCAAGGGAGTGACATTTCTCCACCATGACATAGAATTCACAGAATTTAATTATTTAAAAAATAATCTATATTCCCTGGGATTCTGATTGTACTTAGGATGTTAAAAAGGTTCTTGGGAGTTCAAGATGTCCAGTGAATGTGAAACCAAGTTACTGAGAAGGCCCCCAAAGAACATGTTCTCATTGCTCATGAGACAGAACCACATCAGACTGGTCAATCCATATGGGACAGGACAGACTTTGGCGAGATGGCAGTCAGAAGTTAGGAGCATCATCCCAGCACATCCCTGCACATCCCTGCACCTCCCTGCACATCCCTGCATGCCCCACTGGCATCTGTCAGCAACCTGCATCTCAGGAGGACTTTTCCCTCAGCTTGTCCTGTGCTGGGTCTGCTTCTCTTCGAGATCTGCAGAGTGAGAGCTGTTGTCTCTCTGGTCGTGTGCGTTAGTGACAGGTATCTTCTATTTATTAATCTGTTTTGGTTTATACTGTCAAAATTAGGGCAACACAATACTGCTTCTCACGAGAAAGGCTTTGGCGTGTGGAGTTTTTTATATAGTTTTATTTTAATGAAATTTAATTGAATTTTGAAGTTTTGTATTGTGAATTACCCTAAATTCAGCACAAAACTGAAAAGAGTCCTTGAGAGTTGAAATCATTTTTTCACTTTCCTTTTTCTTAGAAAAAGGTTCAGGAGATGGTGTTACAACTGTATTAAAATAGAGGAGAATAAATAAGCAGCATTAGGATGTAGGGAGGGTGTAGAGGGAACAGTCTGAGTGTGTAACCTGCAAAAGCACCAAGGAAAGGAACTCAGGATCCAGACGTGTATTCATGATCTGTTCAGCCTAGGCAGCTACTAATCAATAGAAATCCATAAAATTTCCAGAGCAAACATAGAGAATTGAGAAGCTAGTTAACAAATTTCTGTCAGATTTTGGTTTAACCCTTTCAGAGCACTCAGTTTAAATTGAAAGAAAAAAAATTCCCATATTTTCTTGGTTTTCCACTGTGTTTTATCATTTCCCAGTAAAACAGCTGGAGAAAACTACTTTTCCTGGGATGATGGAATTAGTATTGAGAAACATAACTGTTTGGCTTTAGATCACTGAGTTGAACTAGAAGGGACAAAGCCTGTCAGACTTTAATGACTGTTCCAGGCTGCATATAGAACTAATTAGTAACTTCAGTCTCATTCTCCATTGCACACAGATAAAAAATACCACTACCATGACTGAAGCCTTTTTTTTGGCCATCCCAACAGAACAAGATAGGTCAGCCTTGCAAGGAAATGAGTGGGGTGGGGTGGGATGGGGGAAATTCCCTCTCAATCCTACAGGTGCACTATCCAAGCCAGTGTTGCAGCACATGGAGGAGGCAATAATGGCAGATTTGTGCTGCCAGAATACCAGATGGATCTCCTCTGAGCTTAACCAAAAGACAGAAATTCACATTGGAATGGCCCAAAGACTCTTCATTTAAAGATAACAGACCTCCAGTCTCTGTCACCAGAACTCTTGAGTCTTCCCAGGCCTCCAGTGGGTCCCAGGAAGTTAAAATAGAACAAACTGTGAGTGGAGTAATCCTGTCCAGCCCCAGAGTGAAGTAGGGCACAAGGCAGAGTGCACCTTCATTGCATTTGACAAAAGGAACACTTTCAGCACATTTTTATCGGTGTCTGGTTTTCATTTCCTCATTTGTAAGGTTCCTGATATGAAGTTCATCTTAAGGCAAACATTCACTGTGCACTGATAACAAACTGGAGACATTTTGCTTTTGGTAGTGATAAAGTAACCCCTTTCTTCCATAAAGTACAAAAACATATTTATTTAGCTAGGTTTGCCTAGGAATTAATCCTGTTTGTATTACAGTGTACAAGGAACAAAATCTTTCATTAATGTACAATAAAGAAAATTCTATATAAAATTTTTGCCTGTGACATTGGGAAATCTCTGAATCACTTTCAACACTGTTATCAAGACAGAAAGGCAAATGCTGAATGTTCTCCATGTGAAACAACTTTACTCTTTACATCTCAATAAATTGCTGTATCATTTTAAAACAAGTAGTTGTTTAATACCAGAAGTAAAATGTTTGAATTTTAGTTATTAAAATGAAGGAGAGAGAATTGCAGTGAACAAATCATTAGCTGAGTTTTATTATTTTATTTTCTATTTTACAGTTTGTTGTTCACAGACTGCTATTTCCAGGAAAGCATCAATTGAAAATCATTCTAAAATTGTGAAACTATTCCAATTCAAAAAGTTTTTGAACCCAGGGGAATTTTTCAATGAAGACAGTATAGTAAGTATTTAATACTGGTACAAAGTGATCAAATGCTTATCTTATTTTTAAATAACCATTATAAATATTTATCCACAGTTTAAATCTGAATTTGCTTATATTTAAATGGAACTAGAAAATAACAGTTAAGGTCCAATTCTTGATTCAACATATATAGGAATTAATTTTACTTAATTTTGGTCTTATTTGCTCTAGGTGCTCTAGTTATTACTCCTGAAAATATGATTCTTTGAGAGAAAAGTCAGAAGAAACAAAAGAAATAAATGATTGTTCAATTCAGTTAAAAATGCAAAGAAAATGTTCATTCTTTTAGGGTAAAAAAAGATAATTTTACCTAATTCTTATTAAAAAGGTCTCTTTTACTGACATATTTTATCTAATCGTACTTATTTAAGAAAATAAAGGTGCTTTATGGCAGCTCTATTTCCAGCTCTATGGCATTAGAGTGCTTGCCAAGTTTTTCTTGGCTAACATTATGGATAATTATTTTTCAACTGTGTGCATTTTAGCACTTGAGCCACAATATTTACCTACATAACAGCTATGGAGAGAGTAAGACTTTTCTCAAATCAGTGTGGCTGAGTCATTTTTGTGATCAAAAGCCATGGTGGTAAGAAACCAATGATAGCTATTTCAAATGTACAGATATTCAGATCTGCTGGAAGCACAGAGTTATGCTTTCATGTAATTCACGCTGGTGTTGCCAAGCTAAGAACGCAGTGCAGAACATTTCTTTGATTCTAGATGTTTTAACAAGTTGCCAGCAAACCTGGTAGTTAATACTATTAGCAATCTGTGTGCTACAGCAGAGTTTGGTTTTGCCCTCTAGAAGAGGCTGATTAGTTCTTCACAGTCCCCTGCATGGCTGTGTGCAGTGCTCTTTGCCTAATACAAGCCATACTAGCAGCTTGAATTTCAGAGCCTTTCCATCCCTTGATCCTGAAGGATGAAGAAGGTGACTGCCCTTAATGACCTTATTTGCCATCTGAATCCAGGCTGTGTATGATTTTCCCACCTCCATGGTATCTAGACATACAGAGGGAGTGATGAATATCCAGAATTTTAAGAAGGAGGCACTGGCTACTTCCCAGCAGCTCTCAAGTACTTATTAGATTAAGTAGTCTCCCATAGGGCACAAGACTCATTTAATGTTTGCATCAGTTGGCTTACTTGAAAACCTCGTCATCTTTTCTATGCCCTAGGAACCTGTTAAAACACTGGGGTCTTTTCTGTTACCAAATAATATTAAATAATAGAGGCAAAAAAAAAAGAAAAAAAAGAAAAAAAACCCCAACTAAACAAAAAACCCTCAACAGAAAATCCCCCAAACCCTCAAACAAGACAACAACAGCAAAAAACCAACCAAAAAAACCCAACAAAACCCCCATTAAACCTTCCTGAGTTTCTGCTTCTCTAGAGGCCACCTGATAAAGCTGTAGGGGTAAATATTGAAATGCACTGGCATTCAGTTGCTAAAATGATGATGCTTAGATGGAATGAGCTCTTCCAAAAACATTTAAAATTTTATTTACTTTTATGGTAGATATTAAGCTCTGGCACCCACCCCAGAAGGCAAATGAAGTGGGAGAAGCTGTGATATAGGAACAGGACAGTCTGTAGTGATTCTTGATGGAGTCATGGCTAAAAGGCAAGTCATTGTGTTTGGATAATGTTTGTTGATATTAAAAGCAATACTGGTCTTGATGTGTGAAATACTTCTTGGTATGGAGGCTGGAGGAAAATGTAGTAGAGAGGTATGCCTGTGTTCCATATTAGTTACCATCTGTTGCACTGTTTCTTGTGTACAAAAATTGCCAAGATACCAGCCTGTGTGACCCATCAGAAACAGAATCTCACTCCTTTTGAATGTGCCCATTATTTTCAAAGAATTAACAAGGGCTTTGCTAAACATTTCCTGGAGTATTCTCTATAGATCTTTCTTTTTAGTTTTTGGTTTGGTTGTCTGAATCTTGCGTTGGAAACAGAAAGGAAATTTTACCTGGAAAGAGGGGCAGTGCATGGCTTCACTGCTGTGGCCAGACCTCAGAGTACATCTTACGACTCTTTCCCTACCTCTGGTAGGCAAGTGATGTATTCCTTGTCCACTCAGCATCTAAAAACTTCTCTGCTTACAGAGACCCACTCCAGTGAATCCCAGTGAATCCCAATTCAGTGCTCTGGAACCCAGGCAGCTTTGGGTGGCCCAAATATCATAGTAGATTACAAGGAATACAGGAGAGGAATATTTTGCATAGAGTATTCTTGTTCCCAAACTTGAAGAAAAACCTGGGAAGATGAGAGATCAGATTTCTGCCATCATTAATCATTTGTGCTAGAATCTACAACTCCTCTATGATTTATTTACATTCTCTAAAAGAGCGAAAAGTTGTCCAAATAATCACGATCATGATCCAAAAATGTTGTAATTCCCTACAAGTCACTCTGCAAACTGAACCTGGATTTTATATTTGTGTAGGGATTCACATAATAGGTTTATATAATTTCATTAGCCAGCTAGTCCCCTCTTCATGAAGCAGGGTGAACAAAACAAACAAAAATAGTCGAACTTTTATTGCTCTCTTTGCTTTTTGATGTGTTGGCAGCCTGGGACACTTTTACACCACAAATAAATACTCCCTAGAGACAGAATGGTCCAGCCTACAAAAAACTAGGGTAAAGGTTCAGGTTCTGATAGTTGTTGGTGCTTCTATTTTGCAATATTTGAGAAAGGGAAAATCACAACAGAGCAGTAGAAATCTGTTTACTTGCTCAGTTCTCTTGTCTGCTTTGGATGCTCAGGCTGGTAGGTCCTTTGAGCTATCTGAAAAGGTGACCAATTCCTGCAGCTAAAAGGGTCAAGGATTCCTTCATGATTTTGCAGGAAAGTAGGACAATTTCCTTTAACTGGAGTTCTTAAGGCAAAACATTCACAGGGAACAGAAGCCTTAGGTTAGAAGTGGCACATTTTAAATTTTTTTTCTGAAAGTTCAGTAATGCAAGTTTGAAAAAGAAATTATTTTGCCCACACATCAGCCTCATACAAAGCTAATGGCTCAACTCCAGGCCTGTTGTCCATCTGGTGGAGGTCAACTGTCCTGATCAGGCTACCCTGGAATTATGGTGCCTAAATGGGTAAATTCTGTCAAAAGTGCATGGTTGGGATGGGTAATGGTTGCACAGGCTGCAAAGAGCTCTTCACATCATGAAATAGGTGTGTCCAGTCTAATTAATATTGTGATATTAATTAATTAGGAAAGATAATAATGTCTCCTGGGCCAATGGCTTCTCTTTTGGTTTGTTGGTATTATAATGGTGTTGCAAGGGATTGATCCAGGAGACAGTCATTAGACTAGTGTTCCAACTTCTGGAGACTTGAATCACCACAACATCCTGAAGATAGGAGAAAATATTTCTGACATATTCCTTGCTTTCACTTCTGAAATGCAGAACAGTAGTCACTGGAGACGTGATCTCATGAGGTCTTTTTTCATGAGCTCTGAGCAGTCATTCTGTCCCTTTTGCTCTTCAATCTTCTGCTTCTGAGATGATACCCTGAAGAAAATGTAGCTTGTTGCATTTGCTGGGACAGCCTAGAGATAAAATAATTTGTGGACAAGGATTGAGATTGAGAATATCAGCTGCATAGTGATTTTTGATGTGGCTTTCTCCAGAACACCACTATCCTGAAGAGCTGACAACAAATCATTGCTCTTTGTAAAAAACAAGACATCCCATGAAAAAAAAAAACACCGCAGAACTTATTATCTAACCTTGATGATCCCAGAGGATTTGTAGTCCTCTTCTCTTTACTGGGCCCTCCTTGTCTTTCCTTTCAGCTCTGATCTCTGCCAGCGTGCACTCACTGAGACATATGACAGCGACTCTTCTCGCAGACACCACTGCATCCCTCTCTGGCTGCTCCCTTCCTCACCCAGCATCAGCTGCTGCACAAGCCAGCGATGCTGAGGCGTGGGAGCAGCTGGAAGCACCAGGGCTGTCCCTCCGAGGCCACAGGCACAGCTGGAGCGACGGCAGCAGCAGCCGGGAGAGAGGAGGGGCTGCCTCGGGGAGCAGCCGCCAGCGGAGCCGAGACATTGGCACAGCCCCGGTAACCGATACAAAGAAAACCCACCCCAGCCAAAGCCGGGCTCCTGGCACATCTCTGACTGCTGGAGGAGTTACACAATTCGAAACAAAAAGGCATTTTTAAGGCTAAGTGGGGAGGAGGAGGCTGTTGCCTGCCTAAAACCTCTCACACACTGTAGGCACAGACATTTAAGTTTTAGTGGCGATGGTGATATAACTTTTGTTTTCCGGAGTATGTTCATGTGCTCTAGCAAGAGAGAGTTACTGGGAATGGAGAACCAGCTGCAAAATGTGGCCAAGGTAAAACCTTTCAGGTCCATTCTTGCCTGTGAATTAATTTAGCTTTCCATTTTATGATTTTATATTATGAAATGGTCATGCAAAGCAGCATTACCAGCTAAAGTGATCCAAGAGACAGTCTATTATGCCAAACACTAATCACTAGAGAGTAATTAGGCTGTCAGTTACAAAATACAGCATTTGTGGTATTTCCAAAAGAAGCAACAGCCAGTGCCATATATCAAAAACAGGGATTGGTCCAGACAAGTAAGTCTCTTCCTTTGACAGATGCCAGCTTAATTAAAAACCTTGTGCCTTTGAGCCAGTGAGCCTTGGTTTGACAGAAGATCTTACAGAGACATTCTCAGTGCAAGTCCACAGATAACGGAAGAAAAATTTCCTAAGACTACAACAGAGATTTTCCCCCTGATTTTCAATAAAAGACAGATTATTACTCATCTCATTATGTGAGACCTCAGGGCATTCCTTTAACACATGCATGAGCAGAAATTAAATATCACAACATCCTGAAGAGTTAAGTGAAGGTTGTTTTATGGCTTTTTTGGATGTGAGGTGTGTATTAAGTCCAGCATTTTTGAACAGTCAACAGGAAAGTCATGCAACAGGAATCATTTTGAGGGTTAAAACAGTAATTCAGTGGTTGACTAGAGGCCTAAAGTACACTTAGTTGTCAATGTGCCCATACATTCTTCTCCTAGGCTTAAGGTAAATTTTTACTCACATTTACTCACACTTACCTAAAGTTCCAGAGAGCCTGCTTGCTGAGAGAGGTAGAAGATTAGGATGCACATAAATCATTGCCCTCATGAACATTGTTTTACTAGCATAAACATAGACAAAGAAAACATTTAAGTTCAGTAACTGATGCTGACTGTGGGTGACGTAAACAAAACCAGGGATATTTTATATTTAAATATGCCACTTGGGTCTCTCACAGCAGCTTGTTTGTGGTTGAACTGTCCAGCCTGACAGCAAGAAAAACATCTCATACCTGCATAACTAACCATTGCAGCAGGTACCTGGCATGCTGATGATGAAACTTGGATCTACAGAGTAAGAGTTATTTGCCGAGGATGTCAGTTCAAAATTTTCTGTGGTGAAAAACTGGAGCTGTACTGGGCAAATATCCCCATGGTCCTTCCTCAGGGCTGAGAACTGCTGTGTGTTTCCTGAGAATATCCATGTGTATCTGCAAGTTTTATTTCATGTAGCAGGAAAATTCACCTTGGGAAGGACTATCATTTAATACTGGCAAAGGAAAGACTTATTAGAGATCAGTATTCTTTCTTTTCCTGACTTTAGTATAATTGAGGCATGATTTAATTTTTTCTTACAAGGTTACAGATTCCTACGATGCTTTTGGTTCAAAGGGTCTTCTCATTCAAACACCACTCCACTACATCACATTGCTCAAAACCCCATCCAGCCTGGCCTTGGACACTTCCAGAGATGGGCCATCCACAGCTTCTCGCGGCAGCCTGTTACAGTTCCTTACGACCTTCACAGTAAAGAATTTCTTCCTAATATCTAATCTAAACCGACCCTCTTTCATTTTGAATCCTTTTCCCTTTGTTCTATCACTACAGGCCCATAAATAAAGTCTCTCCAGCTCTCTTGTAGTCCTTTTAGGTGCTGGGAGATACTGTAAGGTCTCCTGGGAGCCTTCCCTTCTCCAGGTTGAACAACCCCAGTTCTCTCAGCCTGTCTCCATGGGAGAGGTACTCCATCCCTTTGATCTCCTTCATGGCCCTGATCTGTGCTGGCTCCAGCAGGTCCCTGTCCCTGCTGTGCTGGGACCCCAGCTCTGGATGCAGAGCTCCAGGTGGGTCTCACCAGAGCAGAGCAGAGGGGCAGAATCCCCTCCCTGCCCTGCTGCCCACGGGGCTCTGGATGCAGCCCAGGACACGTTTGGCTCTCTGGGCTGTGAGTGCCGTGGCCAGGGCATGTCCAGCCTCTCACCCACAGCACCCCCAAGTCCTTCTGGGCAGGGCTGCTCTGGGTCTGTTCATGCCTGGCCTCTGCTGATACCGGGGGTTGCCCTGACCCAGGTGCAGCATCAGCATTTGGCCTTGTTGAACTTCACAGGGTTCACATGGTCCCACCTCTCCAGCCTGTCCAGATCCCTCTGGATGGCTTCCTTCCCTCCAGTGTCGAGTGCATCACACAGCTCGGTGCCATCAGTGAATTTGCTGAGGGTGCCCTCAATCCCACTGTCCATGTCACCAATAAAGATGTTGAACAGTGCTGTCCCAACACTGACCAGTGAGGGACACCACTTGTTACTGGTCTCTATTCGGATATTGAGCCGTTGATCCTCCTTATCCACTGAGTGGTCCATCCACCAAATCCATGTCTCTCCAGTTCTGAGACAAGGATGTTGTGGGGAACAGTGTCAAATGCTTTTCTCAACTCCAGGTAGCTGATGCCAGTTACTCTTCCCTTATCCACCAGTGCTTTATCCCTGTTGTAGAAGATCACAATTTGCTCTTAGTGAAGCCTTGCGGGGTGTTACCATCAATTCTCTATTTCCCATGTACCTTAGCAGACTCTCCAGGAGGATCTGCTCTGTTTCCAGTCCCTGAGGAGAGATTAACTTTCTTGCAGCTTCCCAAGTTTTCCTTATTTTCTTTTTCAAAAATGGGGGTTGTGATTCCCCTTTCCCAATCGGTGGCATCTTCCATGGCTTCTGAAATACAAATGGATAGCCGCTTAATCTATCAGTTCTCTCAGAACCCATGGATACCTCTCATCAGGCCCCATGGACTTTGGACATGCATTTTCAGGTTCCTTAGATGTTCTTCAACCTGATCTTCTCCTACAGCAGATGGTTCTTCATTCTCCCAGTACCTGCCTTTGCCTTCTCAGGCAGTCTGGCTGGAGCTTTTGCTGGAGACTGAGGTAAAAGAGTTGTTGAGTACCTCAGCCTTCTCCATATCCTGGGTAACCAAGTCCCCTCTGCCAGAGATGCACACACACTGCACATATCAGTTCACTGACGTGGACAGGAGTGTACCTAAATAACTAGAAGGAATAATTTCCAGTTTGATAGAAGCCAGCATAAATGCTTTGGCAATTGCTGCTGGGAACAGCCAGCTCACCCATCACGCCATTTTTAAGGCTGACAGGTCCAGCTCCATGTACCAGCAAGCTGCAGGACAGTGTGGGTAATTTTACTGCTTTGCACAAGACTGGTACCTGTGCTAGTGAGTCTCTGCTTCTCAGAAACATTTATTTGGGGAAACAATTGCTCAGACATTCAGAGACTATATAGACATTCAGGGATTTCTTCTCTTTGTCAACATACCTTTTGTTTTGTGTTTCAACCTAGAGTCTGGCTAAACTTAGGCAGATATTTGGCCAGTATGTGCAAGTAGATTTTATGAAATCCCAGACAAATAGAGAGCAGTAAATACTGCAAAGGACAGAAAATACTACTCAAATATTTACTGAAATTGAAAACGTAACAACAAAGCAAGAATTTTTTTAAGCATTTAGACAGCCTCAATATCAGCACATGTAGGTGTTTTGCAGAGGTGAAATGCACTTATGCTCACAGCACCGTTTAGTCACAAAGAGTTATATTACCTCATTTTCCACAGAGCTGGAAAGAAAACACAGAATTCTGAAATCTTTTACTAGTATCATAAGTCATCATTCTGTTATTATAACTAGAAACATATAGTGCAGGCATTTCTGCAGAATGACTTACTGCCAAATGAGGACAAAAGGAGAAACAGGAAGGCAGGAAGGCAGGAAGGCAGGAAGGCAGGAAGAAAGAAAGGCAGGAAGGCAGGAAGAAAGAAAGGAAAAAAGGAAGAAAGGAAGAAAGGAAGAAAGGAAGAAAGGAAGGAAGAAAGAAAGTAAGAAAGAAAGGAAGAAAGGAAGAAAGGAAGGAAGGAAGAAAGAAAGAAAGAAAAAGAAAGAAAGAAAGAAAGAAAGAAAGAAAGAAAGAAAGAAAGAAAGAAAGAAAGAAAGAAAGAAGAAAGAAAGAAAGAAAGAAAGAAAGAAAGAAAGAAAGAAAGAAAGAAAGAAAGAAAGAAAGAAAGGAAGAAAGGAAGAAAGGAAGAGAGAAAGAGAGAAAGAAAGAAAGAAAGAAAGAAAGAAAGAAAGAAAGAAAGAAAGAAAGAAGAAAGAAAGAAAGAAAGAAAGAAAGAAAGAAAGAAAGAAAGAAAGAAAGAAAGAAAGAAAGAAAGAAAGAAAGAAAGAAAGAAAGTTACCACAGAAAAAAGCTACTGAAAGAGACACAGATAAAATATTTAACATGACTTTTCAGTGCAATATGGTAGCAAGAATAACTTACTTACAAGCTATGGGGCATTAGGCCATGGGGAAGAGAGGTTGTACAACCCTGTCTGTAGGGTTCTGGTGAGACCATCGCTGAAAATACTTTTGTTTTTGAGCAGCTTACTATAATGGTGATTGTGCCAAACTGGAACAGACTCCGATAACAACTAAACAATTATAAAATGACTGGATTTATAAAGAAAGATAAAGCAGCTAAATATATATGTAACTTGGCTATGAGAGATCTAAAGGGAGACATTCATTGTCTGTTAGTACAGTATTCAAAAACTTAAATGCCAAACAGGCTGAAAAATTGTATGAATTATTTAGTGAGATATTAAGAGGATGTAGTTATGGCCAATGAAATAGTCTCCAGTGATAGTGCTTGAGAAAGGGCTAGCTCTCAACCATGTAATGCAGCAATAGTCTTTGGCCTTACTGCCACATTATCTGCTGCAGGTTTATTGAGAGTACATGTATATAGGCCAGGGAGCAGAAAGTCAGGCATTAGAGGCAATTTCAGTCCAAAATTAATTTGTGCCTAGTGACATGCAATTTACGCTTAGGGTGGACAAACAGCATGATTTATAAATATAAACTCTCCAAATCCTTGTAGGAACAAAGTGTTTGGTATAAGGACTACAGCATCTAGCTATCAAAAATTGGAAGTTTCTGCGCAGGTTACACATTCATTGCAAACTCCAATATTAGCCTTTCTGTTACTGGTTTACATCTGCAGAAAGTACATATGCAGTACAACTAAACTTAAATTTAAACTACTCAGTGGATTTAAAAGAATGTAATATCCTGCCTACTGGATTTTCCAGCATGAGGGAGAAACCTCCAGTGGTTTTCCTTTTGTTTCCATGTGAGATGCATGAAACTACAAAAACACAGAGACCCCAAACTCATTTAATCTCCTTCATTCCCTGGCAAAAAGCATAGAAAATCTTTGGAGAACTTTGGTTCTGCTAAAAAAAATAGACTTCATCCATTTCTGCTGTGCTGTTACGGTTTTTATCTGTAGTGTTTTGTATGGAACTTGCCAAACAACATCTGTGTTGCTCACGAAAAACAAATGAAAATGTTTTCAATTTGTTTAGATCAGCACAAAAATATATTTTCATGTCAAATAGTTCTTGTTCTAGCCGCTATCTGATAAAGAATTGACTCACAAACACATGAGTCAGAATGGCTCCTGGCATTTTGCTGCCTTAGGTAAAATACCAGCCCAAATACCCATTCAATTTATTATCATGTTTGACAAGTTAATTTAAGATTGCTCTCTATTCAGAGAATTTTGTGAGGTAATTTGTCTTTTTGATTTTGCTGTGCTTTCTGCTCTTATCCTATTGTCTTCAACAAGCTTTATGCTTTAGCATGTTCTTTTCTTCTTGTTACACTTATTTACTAAGGATATTACAATTATTTTTGCCATTCAGCCTCTTTTCATGCACTTCCTTTATTTTCCTTCCTGTGTACTGTCTTACTGGAGTCCCATATCTTCTGGTCTAAGCCATCCCAGTTGTCACACATTGCCACCTAAAGAGCCTTAAGGCCCATAAATGCACATACCCTTGAAGGGAAAGTGCACTTAAAAGAGCAACTTTAAGGCCTGAAGTGGAGAAGAAAAGTACGAAGATCTCTAAAGAGGGAGAAATGGCATTAGTTTCAACCGGAAAACTTCCTTTATTCCATTTTTATGTGATTTTAATGATTCTTTATTAAGGTATTTTAGTATCTATAAATATATATATATANTGCTGCCTCCCCAAATCTGAAAGCAGAGAAGACCTTGAAGTCCAATCTGCCAGTGATGGGGCAGATGAGCTCTGTCCTTCATTTTAAATAGGCAGGAAGGACCATCCAAATAAGTTTCCTGATCTTGGTTCTGCAAGATTAGTTCAGACATGACTGATACAGATCCTCAACACACAAATGTATTTTGGAACAGGTTTGAATAGTTTGGGAAGAAAAACTCTGTGTGATCCCAAGGGATTTCAGTTTAGCAAAAGCACCCAGATTCCTGATCCAGAAGGTAAGGGTGTGAGACAGGTGTGACAGCACAGACCTTTATTGTTAAGTCCTGTTTCAAACTTCAGCTCAAAGGTCTCAAACTCACGTGTCCTTCAAACAAGGGACCTTTCCAAGCTGCCCCAAAAAGCTGCAGCTCCTGCAATTCCTGCAAAATGGTCAGAGGTAGACAAATTTTACCAAGAATATGCTCCTTTCCTGTCCCTTGCTGGGAAGTTTCCCTTGGTGAAACCTGTCAAGCTGAAGTAACCATTTGCAACAGATCTCCATGAAGAGTTCAAGTTTACATTAAGATTCAGGAACATTTCAAAGAAGAGGAGATGAGATATACATATAGTATTTATGCATATGCATACACATTTACACATATGCATACACATTTATATATGCATATGAATGTACAATATACATTTATTATACCTTTTGAGTATTCATATTTATTATGAGAGTGTAGTTCAAAATTTAAGAAGATGGTACATTCAGTCAGGATTCTTCTCTTCATGTTTTGCCCTGCTTGTTTCCAAAGATAATTTCTCCCAGTTTGCCTTTTACTGTTTTCAGCAAGTGTTTTTAAGATGTCTTATGTGAAAGTGCGACCTTAAAATTGACAGATAACCCTATTCAGACTGCCTAGGGAAACTCTGAAACCTGATGCATGAGAAATAGTATGCAAACTGATTATACAGAAACTGGAAAAATATCCAGGAGTTTGAGAGTGTAGGCATATTTTCCGAGCACCATGGAGGCACTTAACCATGGTTTAGATGGAATGTGTTACCCCTTGGTTTAGGTTTAGAAAAACACTCAAGAAAATGTGAGGCCTCCCCAGGACACACTAATTTTTGGTTTTGCAGTTGCAGCTGTCCACAGAGATTAGGGAACTTGGATCAGTTCCAACCTTCATTTATATGTGTTGAAATAGCAGAATTCTGTTTGCTGTGTCATGTGATGGTGCCTTTAAATAAATGCACAAATTTGCGTCCTAACTTTTGGCATTGAGATGAGGACAGAAATAATAGAGGAACATAGGCAATGTTATGCTTCCTTCCTTCCTGTTTCTAATTTAACTGTTACACTAAACTTTGAACATGAAAGATCATATATGACTTTCATTTCAATATGAGACCTTGATCCTAAACACTGCTCCAGCTGAGCAGATTGCTGCAGCCTCCAGAAGACCATGGAACTGATGGAAACACACCTGTCAAGGGTGTGATCTTGTATCATTCTCCACAGCACAGTAAATGAGGCACAGCTATTTTAAGCATTCAGAAGAAATAATTCACCATACAACTCCTAATACACCCCAAAGGAAAAGAATACAGCAAGGGCACTGGGCCTGTTGCTTTTGCCATTGTGAATAGATTTTGCTCATGGGAATAACTCTGTTGTCCTCTGCAGCAGCCGAAGAATACAAGAGATGTTTCAGAAATCATTTTCATTGTTAGCGGTGTTCAGGTTGTGTGTAAAACCCTGTATTATAAAAAATCAAATAAATGTCCCAATTAAAACTTCACCAGGCACACATCTTTGTTGAATCTATTATCAAAAGCAACCAGTTAGAGGTCAGCTGTGGGAAGAAACAGTTCCATACTACTGTACCCAAACAAAACAGGGAATGTATGAAACATTTTTCTGCTTACTAGCAGGTACCATCAACTACTAAATTCTAGGCACTGTTAATGACATCACCAGGGACCATGACTTAGGTCAACAGCTTGGCAGGAGGTGCTGGCAAATGTTAAATCAACAGCAATCAAAACTGGAAAACCAACATGCTTGCTACCATCAAATTTAAAAGAGAACTTATTGTGCCTCAAGCACAGCAGCAGATTTAATAGAAAAGCAGACATGTTTATGGTTTCAGATTTACAACAAGACTTATAAAAACCTTATTACTCAGAATCCAGTCTGCTGCCCTAGAAACTAAGAATGTTACTTTGCTGAGAAGAAGGATCTGTTGACACAAATGTATTGCCTAAGTTTGCCATTGTGGTTAACCAAAATACATTTACTAGTGAGAAGGTAAATAAAAGCAAACAAGATGCCTCTTATACCACAATACAGTAAGGTTCAAATTGACCAAGCTTAATGCTATGGCATAAATATGCTTAATGTTTATGGAATTTTTCTAGGAGCTGTTTGCCTTGTTGGGCTTAATGTCTTACATGAGGCCTACTGAATGGGAATGTGTTTCTGGTACTACACATACTTAAAGACCTCATCAAAAATATTCAGAGGAGCTGTCATGAATACCACAGTTAACCATGCTGCAAATAAAATGGGTCATGGTTTACTGTTAGATTAACATGAATAAATCAATCTTGTCCCATATAGTATATGTATACAGAAAAATTAACTGACAATTAAAGTGATAACACTATTGGAACCAGTGCTGTATAAATATAAATCAACTGCACAGACTGAGCAGAAAAACACAGTAGCTCTTTAATCTGCAAGAGAACAGAGAAAGTGGGAAACGCAGCTCTGGTGTCTGAGCTTCTGCTTTGGGGATGCAGGGTCCTGCAGAGAGGTTGGGCTGCTTCTCTACTAAGTAACCAAAAGCATGCACGGCATCATCTGATGCTAATGGAGAAACTCCAGGCCACAAAAAGCTGGATGGCCAGTCTTAGATTTCCCTGCTGTCCTGCAATAAACTCCTCATTTTTGTCTTCCTCCTATATTGAAGACAAGAAAGACAAAAAGAGTGAGAGGGAAACTATCGAGAAGAAAATAAGGTCATTTCAGTGTACAGCCTCAGACTAAATCAGGTTGTTTTGCAAGGTAAGAAATCTTGAAAGACACTTCCCTTTCATCTGAATTTGGTTTTTGTTAAATTCATGCTTTAAGACTCATTAATTCTATTTTTAAAATTAAGCTTGAAGTGAGAAAAAAGAAAGTAGAAGGCCAGCCTCTACTGGCTTTAAAAAAAGATCTGTTAATAAATTTTGCTCCAGAACATGTCTATGTAAGTAGGGATATGACGCGACGCCCTGTGAGCCCGGTGTCCAGGTCACCACTTCGGGATGGACATCTCCTGTCTTTGGAGCTCCTCGGGAGCAATGGTGAGGGAAAACCGGAGGCCACTTATGGGCAGTTGGCAGAACGCGTAGTGAAGGCAAACACAAGAGCGGACTCCAGTTTCTGATGTTCCAATCTTGGTTTATTGGTTGAAGGGACAGAGATCTGGGAGCCCTAACCACAAGGAGCTATCCTCAGTGAGATCTGGCTCCAAGTGGCTGAGGAGGGACAGTGACATAAGATTTTATATGGCTAGCTGACAGGGGTGGAGCAGGGGACTGAACCAATGAGGGTACAACAGAGGTGGGGCTCAGGGCAGACAGACTTACACAATAACAAATGAATAGGCAGGGAGGCGGGGATACATACAGTTGAACCAATGGGTAACTAAATAACAAAGAACATTCTAGCTAGGGAGGCAGTACTCGGGGAAACTGACAAGGGAGAGAGAGGGATAACAGAGCAACAGGGGCAGAACTTATGTGACAATCAAATGAGGAACAAACCAAGTAGAAAGAGGAGAGAAGGGGAGAATCTGGAACGTACCAATCATACACAAAAACCTACTGCAACAGGAATACAGCATTAAAATTAGCTTGTTTTCTCAGTACATCTCTGAGCAAGCCTGGAGCCTCACATCAGAATTGTTACCATTAATATGAACACAAAAACCAGTCAGCAGCTGTTGAAGGAAGGAACAAAGAAAAAAGGTGAAAGTATTAAGATCACATGACTGCACAGTAAGGCTGTAGTTTACACTGAGTCACAAATCTGCATGGAAAGGAAAAATTTTGCTCAGAGATCACAGATTCCTTCAGGGAAGATCTCCACAGTGCAGTTGTAATTTGTGACAGTGCAACAAAACCACTCAGTGGAATAATGCTGTCAAGCAGTAGAAGTTTTCCACCTCCATAGTAAAAGCCCCCTAGTTCCGCAGCTTCTCCTCTTTTTTCTGGCATTTTTCTTTCTTGGTGATGGCAAAGGAAGCACAATGTTTCCAGTCGCTTTATATCTAACAATATTGTGCAAAAGCTTGTGAAACAGCATTTCTTACACTACATTCTGAGAGAATGAGGGCTCAGGGGCTGGTTGGACACTTAGTTCAGTTGTGGAAGATCAGCCCTGCCCTGAGATGCCATTCTCCCATAACTCTCCTGTTTAGACAAAGCACTGTAAACACTCCTTGCTCTTGCCATCACAAAATAGACCAGATTTAGTTCTGTTAGAAATGCTCACATGGCTGGGTATTGTATGTGCGCTAAAGCCTAGTAACTTCTGAAAAGCCTCCAAGAAGGAATGAAATGGTTGGCTGACCATGCCTGAGTGTCCTGATTTCTAGTTGTGCCTTTCCTCACTGAAAAGCTTTCCATTTAACCCACAGAGTTTCTCTGTTATTTGTTGCAAAAAATGAGGTAAGCTAGAAGGAGGGAGATAGAGGCAGTATTTACAGTAGTTGAACCATGTTTCCCTGGGGGACTTTCCAAAGGACTGGTAGCAGCCATGCTTTTGAATTGTATCCAGAATTACACAAGCTGTCCAACCTTCCAAAACTCTGCTGCCAGAACATGTTCATCAGCTACTCCTCCACCGATCACTGGCAGGTGAAATGCTCTTCAACTTCACTGAGTTTCTCAGTAGATCAATGTCATTGTAAGGTCACTCTCAACAGTTTTTGAAAAGCTATGGTGATGTGTCAAGGTTCTTGAGACATAGAAGAAAAAAAGTGTACCACTCCTGTGTTCAAGGGCAATAAGGAGAATCTGGAGAACTACAGGCTACTCAGCCTCAACTCAGTCCCTGAGAAGTGGAAGAAAAAAGAACTTTTCTGTGAAGGTCAGAATACTGCGACAATTAAGGTATGAAAAAATATATATGCCATGGTTTGAAAAGTGATTTTTCCCTGCAAGGAACTTGATAGCTTCCTTCAGGCCTGAGAGAACTAATTAGCTGGCATGTTCTAAGATGGACACTCTATTTAGCCACTTAAGAAGCTGAATACGCCTCTGTGATTCACATCTAAGAAAGGTGAAGCCCAGGAACCTCTCTCTTGGTTCCGGCTTCTGAACAGGTAACGGGGAGCCCATGCGGTCCTGCGCAGGCCGGCCAGGCCCTCCCAGTTGGACCCTGCCGGGTCCGCGGGGCTGGACCAGGCTGGGCTGGGGCAGGCAAGGCCCACTCGGCCAGGCCAGGCACAGCTGAGATCCTGCAGCAGCTGAATCCTGGCCTGGCTGCTGGGATCCTGCTGCAGCTGAATCCTGGCCTGGCTGCTGGGATCCTGCCGTTCCTGCCCTCCCCTCTCCCTGGGAAAAGTTTGCAGCAGCTTCGGCCGCTGCCCAGCAGGGATCCTGTGACCAACAGCTGGGCCTGGCAGAGATCACAACTCCTTTAGTACACAGATGAATCTTACAGACATCAATCCTTTCTTGAGTAAGAGACAGAGTGAAGGCACCTGAGGAAACCAATGTGGAGACACCAAAGTCTGTAAAGAAGGAGCCGAAGCCCAGAGGGAGCAGAAAGAGGAGATACTTTAAGCTGAAATTCTTTTGTAAGGCCATGGTGATGGACTGTGATATATTAGACAATTCCTTGTAACTCATGAATGCAATTGGGGGGGTGCAGCATTCTAACTATAGCTTGAGCAAAGGTGCCTGTACTAAAGCATGTTGAAGTAACTGATCTATAAGAAACTTGAACAGAGAGAGATGGGGAATCTTGCCACAGAAATGAGAGAGAAAAGAACCCTTGCCCCAGGGATAGAAGAAAAAACCCTTGCTCCAGGGATAGGAGAAACCTTGCTTCCAGAGAAAGAGAAGTGAAGAAACCTTGCTTTTCTACCAGAACAGCTCATCCTTAAAATAGTACCCCAGTAGACAGAGATGGGCCCTCAAAAGCATTTGCAGAAAGAACTGTAGGTTGAGGGAAGGGACTTCCACACTGCGAACAGATTTCCTTTTCCGGGCGGCTGACTTGCTGTGATATTGAAGCTATGAGAGCACTGTTTCTTGTGGATTAATCTCCATGGCATGGCAGGAGAGACTCCTCTCCCTAACTGAACTGAAGAAAGACTATTTTAGAGGTGATAAACTGACTGAAAGTCCCAGGTTTTGTTTCTTTATGTTGTTGATGGAAGAGAGAAGATGAGGTAGGGGGAGGAGAAGTGCCTGAAGGTTGATTCTGATTCTTATTATTTTTCTTATAATTCTGTTAATAAAGCTTTCTTTATACCTTTTAAGGGTTTGGGCCTGCTTTGCTTTTCTCCTAATCCTTATCTCCCAGCAGAAAATGAGTAAATTAGTTTAGTGGGTGCACTGGTGTTCAGCCAGAGTGCTTAACCCACTACATAAATTGGTGCCCCATGTGAGGAGGCAAACTAAAACCACTATAATATATCAGATAAATTAATAGCAGGTAACTTCACTAACACAGTCCTTAACTCAGGAAGTCCTTAGCCACTACATTTCAAAGGCACAGAGTAATCTTTAGGGAAGATCAGTCTAACAGTCTATCAGACTATTCTTGCACTCTGATCACAAGCATTTGCAGAATCACAAAATCAATGAGGTTGGAAAAGACTTCTTAGCTCGTTGAGTCCAACCTATGACTGAACACCACCATCTCAATCAGACCATGGCACGTGCATTCTTCCCTTAAGCATCTCCAGGGATGGTGACTCCACCACCTTTCTGGGTAGCCCATTCCAGTGTCTAATCACCCTTTCTGTGAAGAAATTCCTCCTAATTCATTGCTGCTTTCTGTCCCAGGCATGATAGCATGGCAATTGTTAGATAGTTTATATCTAGTTACAAACCATCTCTCAACTGAAAAAGAGAATAGGTCATTAGGCTAATGCTCTGAGCAGCTGCTCCTTGAAAAATGATAAATAGATAAAGATGAGAGAAAAAAATCTAATAAGCAAATCATAGTTTAAATTGATAACATGTCAGAGGGAAAAAAATTGAGACATTTGTATACTGAGTTTGGAAAACAAAAACAGTTAAAATATTTTCTTCCAAATTTTGGCAACAAAATTTATCTTTGAGATTTAAAATAACTCTCCAAAAAAAACAGAGGTGAGGATATAGATTCTTCTGTGGTGTTCATATGGCAGAATAAACACTATCCTTTTCAAACTGTTTCTTCAGAGACCTTAATTTTCTCTGAATCCAGCAGGTACAGTACCAACATCAGCCTCTGAACACATACGTTTAAAAAGCATTTCAGGCTTTTAGGGACTTCTGAGATTTTACAGTGAGCAAGAGTTCTCCCTTGTAAAGGAAGCGGAGATGTGGATTGGGTGTGATAGTACATGGGCATAACACTTAATTTACTGTGGAGGTGAGGTGTTTGTGTATTACGATTTTGGCTAATAAGACCCGTGATTTGGGAGTTAGTGCAATTCATGATTGCCCTTTTTAAGTGACTGCATGATGCACATTTCTAATATACAAATAGAAAAAATATGTTACAGTGAAAGACACCTTTAGGATATTAGTCACACTATTTCTTACTCCCAGAGGGAACAGAATGAATTTTAGGGAGAAAGATTAAACATTTCTAGAGGTAGTAAATGCAAAGGCAAGATCAGCTGGAACCATGAGCATATTCCATAATAAGAAGAGGGAATTCACGTGCCCAGCCTGAAACTCTAAATAGCAGCTAGTTGGAAGGGTACCAGCCAGCCAGATGCTAGAAGGAGAGGTCTTCCTTTGTAGGTCTACTATAGATTTTTCTTTCATTTCTTCAGCTGTGTCTTTAAAAGCACTTTTAACTATGCTGGCTATTTTGTCTACCACGTGTGATGCTTTGATTTGCATTTTGTCTTGATTCGTCTTGAGATTATCATGATTGAAAGTAGGTAGAGAATGAAAATAATGGAATAAATCAATAAAGTGAGACTCTGGGACATGTTAGTGTGTGTCCTAATTCCTGTGCACTTCATAGAGGTAATACTGCATCTCCCATTTGGACTTTAATAGATAAGGTGAAAAGCAAATAAGACAGGACAGGGAGTGGTGGTGCAAGCAGAAGTGTCTTCCAGCAATTGTTGCTGACACTTTATGCACATTAAAGGTTCCGGATACAGGGTCCCACTGGTCAGTTTAATTTTAGTTTTCCTCTGCTGTAAAAATGGGAAATCCAAATTAATATTATTTTATCAAGAGAAAAATCAGGGTTTTTTTCATAACAAGAGCGACTCCATCCAACCACTGACTGAACATGACTCAGATTAACCAAGGTGCCTCCCCTTAAAATAAATCTGTACCTAGTCTGAAGAACTTCCTTTTCAGCCTGACTCAGAGCACATAAGTTTCAAACCATGACAGCATTACTGTTTCATAGCCACATAGTCCATTAACCCATTTACTAGCCTTCATTTTCTGCTACTCATTAACATTCACAAAAAATAATTTTTTTTCTTCATAAACAGCATATTCTTTTTCATAAAACTCGTTGTAGCAGTGAAGTGTTGTGTATTAAGAAGCTGCTTGAACCTTTCACTACTTCGTGTCTGTGCTCTGCAGACTGCAACAGATTCCAGCTTGTTTCTTGGTGTAATTAAAACTGGGTTGATATGCACCACTGTGAAAATGATTCCTTAACTTTAGGACTGTTCTCACTTTTGTTTTGAAATTACTCACATATTCCTACATTAAACATATGTAACAAAATCTGTTTTTCTTTTGTTATTTTGAAAAAGAGACAAAAGTTATCCAGTGTTGGAGTGAAGAATGTTTCAATTTTCATATGAATTTTTACTGATTTAAGACCTATGCTTTTCACACTGAGAGGTAAGAGCACCACCAAGTCAAATCAAATACATTAATCAAGTTGCAAAGGCTCAGCTCAGAAGCCCAAATACTCAGTACTGCTCTTCTGCATTACTGGCAGATGTCTCTCCATCACCTTCTCCCTCTGTCTTTCCTCTCACCAAAAATCCCCATTTGAACACTGATGTGAAAGGATGCCTGGCATTTTTCATTGCACTGCTAATCTATGTCTACATCCAAGTGATTTTGAAAGAAATTCAAAGAATTTGGTTTGTCTAGATTATTTTAAAATAAAACAAGATTTTTTTTTAAATAGTCAAACTGCAGAGATTAATTCAAGATTAGTTAGTGCATCTTCATCTTGAATGTCTATATCATATTCATGAATTAATAAACAGATTAAGTATCAATTAATCAAAAGCACTTCAGAACTATTGATATAAGGAAAAACAGACACAAAAGATGAAAAAACCTACAATAACAGTGGCTTTGAATTTCACATAATCTCAATGCACTTTCTCATTCAAAGAAAAAAAAAAAATCAGAATTATGACCAGAATGGAAATATCTTTCCCTCTAGTACTAATTATTCTTAACAAAATTGCCTGAAATAAAAGCTGCTACTAACCAGTAGCAGAAATACTTCTTTTTTCTAACATCTAATCTAAAAAACCTCCTCTTTTAGTTTAAAATTGTTCCCCTTTGTCCTCTTACTATCTGCTTATGTACAAATTCACTCTCCATCCTTTTTATAAGTCCCCTGTGAGTACTGGATGGCCACAGGGAGGTTTCCCTGGAGCCTTCTTTACTTCTAGCTCTCTCAGCCTGTCTTCGTTTGAAGAGTGGTTCCAGCCCTTGGATCATCTTTCTGGGCCTCCTCTGGACCCACTTCCAACACTTTAACATCCTTCTAGTGTTGAGGACTCCATAGCTGGAATAATAGAGTCATGGAATCCTTTAGGTTTGAAAAGCTGTGACGGACAGCGACCCATCACTGTCAGAGATGCAGGTGCACCACAGGGACGCTGCAAAGGGATCACGACCTTCTCTAAGTTGTTTAATTTCTGTCATTCCTCATGTGACAGTGACTGGGAGAGCTCAGGGGGCAGGGATTTTCAGAGATGATGTGCACAAGCAAAAAAGGAGAGAGCAGTGAAGATAAGCTGAAAAATTAGTAGAAAGAGGGCGTAGTACAGGATTTAATACATTGCTCTATTTCCTCATTCTAGGGGGATAGAAAGATGTCTGAGGGAGAATGTGAGTGACAGTGAATGTGAGTTCAGCTCTTTCCTCAAGGAGAACACCTGCCAGCCTCCAGGAGCTGAAGGTCATTGATATTCAGATATTGCCTGATGCTGAAGAGATTCCACAGACAGGATGTTGAAATTGCCCAGGGTCGGAAAGTTTCCATCAGCTGGGGGTATTTGCCAGAATGCTGAAGGTAAACCTAGAGCTTCATAGATGTAATTCACCTCTTGTATATACAGAGGTGAATTATGGGACAAATAGGTTATCTTTTTGATTTAAAAGATAAGGGGAAAAAAAAGACAGGAAGAAAAAAATGTCATGTTAGAAAGAAAATAAAAGTAACTTGGGAGAAGATACTTGGGGAAAATAAAATAGCTGTAACTTGGGAGAATACAATTCTAATGTATGCCCTGTATGGTAGTGAGTTGAGGATAACTTACTCTGTGCTGTGACCACAGTGATCTAATATCAGTGAGGACATGAACCTCACTTTAAAAGTTTAGTGCCACTGTGGAGAAGGAGCCCAGTCCCCAGCACAACCTGAAGCCTCAACAGACACACAGAGACTATTGCTCTAAATTATAACTGTAAGTACCTCTAGGACAATCCTAAAGAGATAGTTAATCTAAACTTCAATAACAAGAGTTACAAGTCTCATTTAATTTCCGATTAGTTACACAAATGACTAAAAAACCACATCTTCAAGGAATTCCAGGAAGAATTCCTTCAGTTCTCCACAGCATGCTGCAAACCACTAGAACAGATGACTAGAGAAATAATCCAGGGAATTTCTCCTTCAAAGCTTTGTTTTTGAAGACACTACATGAACATTTTAAAAATTGGCTTCTGATCATGAAAGAATTAGGTGTAGAAATTAAAACTTCCTGGCATATCACTTTAATGGAACACATTCATCGTTTATGGAACAACTGACCCACATGTACTGGATTTTTGAAAACACAGTGTTTTCTCACACATTAACTCTTCTCTGTTTGAACTAACACTATTCCCTGAACTACTCTACCAAATGGACATATTTTTTCCTTCAGGTACTTGTTAACAAAATCAGCTTGTCTTAGTCCACATCCAAGTGTCTCAGAAAGAGAAAACAGAAGGGCAGCCTGAAGTTTGAGGCTGTTTTGTAACCTTCTCCTGAAAGACAGCTGTGTGAAGAGGGATTTCAATTCTAAACACCTAAAGAAGATGTCTATGCAGTTTCACTTAAGGTAGCCGTCAAAGATAGTTACATCAAAAACCTTCTTCCTTCCATTGATTCCCAAAGGAACAGTCCAGACTGCACTCCAGGGCATGGCTGCTGTAGATATTACTGTACTGTCACTGACGTGAGGTTAATATCTCCCCCAACACAGTTTGTCTCCAACAGCATGTTCAGATTTCCTAGGTGAACAAACCATAAACAAACATAAATAGGCACTTAAGCTGAAGAGGGTAAAATAGCAGAAAGGTTTGTTTATAAACAGGACATATGAAGGAACAGTTAGAAGTAGCCTACACAGACATGGTTAAACATACTAGAATTCAATGTGTAATAACTTAGGAATTCAACAAGGTACAAAGAACAATGAAGCTCAGCATCTGAGAAAAATGATTTAGCATGGTACAGGAAAGAGGCAAGTTGCCAGTTACTGGACATTATGCATTGTTTTACTTTTCTCCCCCTGAAAAGCACCTCAGATTTCATTTCATATTAGTTCTGACGGGTTCAGCTAAATAAAAACCAGTCCAAACTCTTTGTTCAAATGGAAATCACATCTATGATTTCAAATGCATTCATTAAATGAATAGGTCCTTTTGTCTTCCTCTTCACCTATCAAAACTCAGCTCCATTACAATTCTTTAAAGCCTTGTATGAGTGTGCTCCTTCTGCCTCCTGCTTAACACAACCTTTCCAGAGACTTGCTTCCCAAAAGAACTCAGTTCTGTCCAATCCTCACCATCTCCATGCACTCATTACTTACACCTTCTTCCTTTTTTCTTTTTGATTTGCAGCCCTGCCTTCTGGCTTGCACCTCATATGCTTGGTAACTTAAAATACAATACTTTCACATCACTACAGCTGGCAAAAGTGTAAGTCAGCAATTGTGTAATCCCAATGAAGTTGACTTCCATCCTACAGCTATTTTTAAAGAATATCTTCATTGAGTCCTTCCCAGTAATAAGTGGCTTAAGGACCAAAAAAAAAAAAAAGGTATTCTTCTAAGGAAAAGCTGTGATGTGAAAAGGCATTAATCCACTGCATTTCCATCCAAAGTAGAAAGAATTTGACCCGTTGTGGCAAGGTGAACATTTTAACAGGAAAAAACAGCAATTCAGCCTTAAAACAAACATTGAACAAAATCTGAAAGGAACACATAAATATATGAAGGCCCTGATAAGGAGTCATAATTTTTTGTACTTGGAAATGAGCAACTGAAGATAAGTGTTCACATTATGCTTATCTGGCTAATTTGCTTATGAATAATGAGAATAACTTAGCATTGTTCTCTTGAATGCCAATTGTTGTGCCACTTGTGAGTGATGTGTACAGAGCAGGACATCATGGAAACAAGTATAAGAGACTTGGGATTTGGGCATGTTGTAATCAGTGGCAGCCAAAAAACCTCAAAGATCTTCTAAAGAAAGAAACCAGTCCTGAATGGCAAAGGTATTATTGTTTTGTTTAATTAGTTTAAATATTCACAGACCTCATAATTATGGTTTGGAAAGCTCATTCATGGTCAGGGACATATTTCACTAGACCAGGTTGCTCAGAGCACCACACAGCCTGGCCTTGAACACTGCCAGGGAGGGGGCACCCACAGCTTCTCTGGGCAACCTGTGCCGGTGTCTCACCATCCTCATAGCACAGAATTTCTTCCTAATACCTAATCTAAACCTACTCTCTTTCAGTTTGAAGCCATTACCCCTTGACCTCTCATTCCATGCTCTTGTAAATATTCTCTTTCCATCATTCTTGCCTGCTCCCTCAGGTACTGGAAGGCCGCAGCTGGGTCACCCTGAAGCCTTTTCTTCTCCAGGCTGTACAATCACAATTTTCTCAGCCTTTCTTCATAGGAGTTGTGTTCCATCACACTGGTGGGCTCACTCCAGCGGGTCCCTGTCCTTCCTGTGCTGGGACCCCAGCTCTGGATGCAGAGCTCCAGGTGGGTCTCACCAGAGCAGAGCAGAGGGGCAGAATCCCCTCCGTGCCCTGCTGCCCACGGGACTCTGGATGCAGCCTGGAATGGACTTGGCTTTAGAGAATTCAGTAGGGACAGTGCATTTATAAAGCTTTTCATGGCACTTCTTTTATTTTTAATAAAAACTTCAGAGAGGAAAAGTAGTAAGTACTCTAAGGAATCTCCTTTAAGAAAAGGAAATACAACTTACACTAGTTTAAGAGCTCCCTTGTTAACACCACTGGATGACCAAACAAGGTGGAAGAAACCATGGTTTTCTTCTTTTTCATCACAGTCATCCCTTGATGAACAAGTCATCACATTGTCACTCATCGGAATTCTAAAGTACCCACAGACATTTTCCTTCTTGCAGCACTGCGCAGTTTGTTTTGCCAGTAGAAAATGGATATTTGTATTATGTTTTGTCCTTGCCTTCTTCCTGCATCTTGTTCAAATTCCCCACTCCCTTCACTCCTACTTTGCTCTCTCTTTATTTCCCACCAATATTCCTACCACGTGGACAACCTTCTCACACAAGGGGTTGGGTTTTTTTTTGGCCCTCCAAACTAAGTACAAAAATGTAAAACCTGCAGTCCTCGGTATGTTACCAAAGGAAACAGTTTTACTTAAAATCTTGTTTTTGCCAAAATATTTTCAAAGTATCTGGAGAGGAGTCAAACCACAGTGGGTCTCAGTTGTATTTCCTTTTACTGTTTCCTCAGGTACTCCCAGCACAGCACTAAGTAATTGGATAGTCATTCAGGAAAAAAAAAAAAAAAAAAAAAAAAAAAAAAAAAAAGAGGCTGCACAAGACAGTTTGTAGGTTTAAGAATTATCCTTCCCTTGTGGGGATGAATACAGGGCACACAGTTGCCAAACTTGAAATCTTTGCTTGTGTTAGTTGTTCCTGAAGACGGGAATCAAATATGACAGTTTGTACAAAATATACTGATTATATTAAGCCCTTGTAATGTTGTTTCAAATGATCTTAACTTTTGAAAATTAGGAATCAGACATTGAAATTATCTGTCATTTTACTCTGTTTTGGTATTTGATCTTGCCTTTATTTCAGATGACCCTTTTCCCATAATATAGATAGTGTATTATAAGTTTAGACTTACATTACTTACAGAGAACTAGCAGTGCAGTGGGGGAAAAGTGTCTAATGCAGTTAGATTTGCTGAATTAATCATATAATTGCTGTAGCAATAGCTGTAACTGCTATCATTGCATTTTACATGCCATCTAGCTAAATCTTGTTACATCCCAGACTTCAGCTTATATTGAAAACACAGCTGCAAGGCTTCCTGATAAAAGCCAAACGCATATTCCTTGTGTACTGGGGGGGTCTTCCCACAGGCCACCTGTAGTCTATTATTTTTAAATTTTACTTAATTCTTCTCAAGCTATTTGTGGTCTTGCTGACATCTCCAGAAGACTTATTCCACATCCCTCTTCATGAGTGTTAAGATCTTGAGAACACAGACACTTCACTTTGGCACTAAGGATTTTGTCTGCTTCTCTTGATGGTTGCTGAATTCTCTCCCACCAAAACTGAAAAAATGTTTTAAAGCTGAAGTAGGAAAAGGCTTTTTGTCCTGTGCCTTCATTATCATCATAGAAAGTCTGATGTGAATGAATTCTCACTATGTTTTTCTTTCTCTGCAGGATCATACTTTCAGGGGGGAAGAGGGATATCAGGCATAGTTTGGTGAAGAGCACATGAGAAATTGGCTGAGGGAGCAGCAGAATAAACACAAATATCACAGCCCACATGATACAGAGTTTATGGCTAGCCCCAGAGGGATGTCTGTTGTATGCAGTGTGTGCAGCTAGGGGTTTGTTAGATAGATCTTTCAGTGAGTCAATTGTTCCCTTACATCTTAGAGGAGCCAGTGTTAGCAGATGGACTGTGATGGGTTTGTAAAGATGAGATGACAGCTCCCTGGAGTACACAGTGCTGCTATTCAGTGCTATTGCCCTACTGCAATAATGCCTTACAGCCCCTAATATGTCTTCTCAAAGATTATTCTCTTGAAAATGTGCACACATAAACAACATACATACAGCTGGAGCAATGTCCAAAACACAGACCCCTTCACCTCAAGCTGGGATTCTCTCATCACTCAGTGTAACAGCACCCCTTTCCAAGAAAGAATTACATACTCTGCAGTTTGAGTTGAAAGTCAATGTATTTACGCTTGGTGGGATGGAAACTGATATGATTCTGTTCCATTCCTGCACTGGTTTTGGCTGAATGGAGTTAATTTTCTTCATAGTAGCAGGTATGGAGCTGTGTTTTGTATTTGTGCTGAAAACGGTATTGATAACACAGGGATGTTTTAGTTACTGCTGAGCAGAGCTCACATAGAGTTGAGGCCTTTTCTGCTCCTCACCCCACCCCACCAGTGAGGGGCCTGGTAGTGCATAAGAAGTTGGGAAAGTACACAGCCAGGACAGCTGACCCCAACTGACCAAAGGGGCATTCCATACTACAGGGCATCATGGTCAGCGCACAAACCTAGTGGAAGACAGAGGAAAGAGGCGTGTTCAGAGTAATGGCATTTGTCTTTCCAAGTCACTGTTTCATGTGTGATGGACCTTCGCTGGCCCAGGAATGGCTGAACACTTGCCTGTCCATGGGAAGTGCTGCATACATGGATTTGCTTTACCTACTAAAGAGTTTTTATCTCAACCCACGAGTTTTCTCAGTTTTACCTTTTCAAATCTCTCCCCTGTCCCACCACGGGAATAAACGAGTGGTTGTGTGGCACAAATTTGCTGACTGGGGTTGAACCATGACAATTGCCCTGAGTGGAAATAAACAAAAAGTGCAGGAGAGATAAAATTGTTCTCAAATTCAAATACTGGGTTGCTATTTACTATTGATACCCTAATATGTCACAGTATCTTTGTGCTTCTGTCAGGTCTGTAGAGCCAGATTCGGTTGCATCACTGAGAGCAGTCCTTACTCTGAAAATGCGTTTTGGATACATATGGCAGGAAGTAAAATCCATCATGCTTTTTAATTTTTAAGTCCTTCTTCCTGGGATCATACAGTGGAATATTTTACTTCAAATCATCTTTTCTTGCTACTAGGTTTATAACATAGATGAAGTAACCCATCTTAGAGAAGAGGCACAAGGACCTGCAAGGGACATTTTTCATTTGCTCTTTCAGAGAGAATAAATCATCTGTTCATTCTGATTTCCAAAATGAAGGTAAAATGTTTTCTGCCCACAACGACTTAAAGAAGTTACAGAGACAATGGAGTTGAACTCTCTTGTGTAGTGGAAGGTTAGAGAACTAACATGCCAGCCACAAGTTAACATTTAAGAGGTTCAGACTGGAGATTAGAAAACCTTCTCCATGGGACAGCATTACAGTACTGCAACAGGCTACTCAAAGAAAACTTGGAATGTCCATCCTGGGAGGTTCTCAACATGGAAAATCAGGTGTATCTCTTTATTAGCTTTTATGTGGAGTCCTCCTTGGAAGATGACTATTGATGGCAGCAGAAGTGAAAAAGCAGTGGAAAGGCACTTTAACACAGATCTGCCTGTGCTTTGCTCCATTCTGAGGTGTTGAGCAAATGCCTATCATGAATGGTGTCTTATGGTTTGCATTGTGCTCTGTTTTTCTGTAAAGAAAGCAGGCTGCATAATCCCCATAACAATCCAATTTCCTGTGTTTTGCCCACTCATGCAGGCACCTTTTTTTTTTTCCTAAGATGAAACAGTCTGTATTCCTTTAAAAGTATTTATTAAAAAATACTCCAGCTGCTACCTTCCTAGTGGCTTCTAAGCTTAAGGAGAAAGATCAAAGATTTTCAAAATCACCCTGAAGTCAGACTCTGAAACGAAACAGAATCATTTATTTTTTAGCATCATTGTTTTTCTTGAAGGCGCCCCAGCTTATAATTGGTCCCAAGTTATTTCTTAATTTCTCCATATTTGTTCTTACTCTGTTTTATTATCATGAGGATAGGAAATATGAATCAGTAACCCTAAGATCATCTATTTCACTCACTTTTGGGGAGTTGAAGCCCAAGGCTAACAAAAAGTGTCAAATATTTCAAATAAACTGAAAAAACTTCTACCATTTACCACCCATAGCTGTGTTCACATTCGCAGCAGCATCATAGCTGGTCTACAACATGTTTAAAGACTTAAGCAAAGTAGTCCCAGAGAAAAGAATGTTTAGTCTCTCAAGAGTTACACCTGAAAAGGAATATATTATGAGGTGTTCTTCTAAATGGAGCATTTAATACCTGTAGATAAATTTTACGTATTCTTTGATGCGTAAATAAGGAATTCACATTTGCCTTGGACTGTTGAAAGTATGACCAGACCCCACATTTTCTTTATTAAAAAAATTTTACTGTTTGCTTTCAACTTTTCATTTTCCTGACATTATCTTCTTGTTTGCAGCTGAATTATAAATAACCACTGTAACAGAAAGAGCATTCTTTCAGTATTTCCTGTTAAACAAAAAAGCACCATTAGCTGGACTTCTCTAGTGATCATCTATTCTCCAGAATCTATCAGATCTGTATTTAAGGTCAGAGGTTCAGGGCATTTATAAGTTTCTATGTGTTTCTCTAGACCCACCTCTGAACAGCTAATGGGCCCCAGCCATCTAGAATAGCACATTTCTGTGGAAATGGTGACTAAAGAAATTTTACACTACCAAAAGCCAAAAATCTTAAGCCAAAAGTTAGTCATGACCACTGGATCTTTGTTCTCTTAACAGTTACTCTGTGATTGCACTTAATTATGTGCAATCAGACTTTGAAGTCTTTAATTGCAGAGTACAGCAAAACCTCTGTGAGTTACACCCTCGACAACAGTGTTCACAGGAGCCACAAAGAAGGCAAAAACACCCACACTGACCAACAGGAGCAGTGATGGACAAAGATGTCCTAAGAGCCACTTTCCTTCTAGACCTGGGCGTTGTCTGCAACACCACAACAGATGCTTGAATAAAAATGTGGGTAACAGTCTCAAACCCATATCTGACTTAAGTTTTCCATTTAGTGTGGGACTCTGGTTACTCTATTCTTTTAAAGGATGGGGAGAGGTCCCGGTAGTGCCGTATTTTTGGTAATGGCTAGTGGTGAGAGTATATGTACAGGAAGTGTGAGTCCTAGTCTCAGTGCTATGCTGTGTATTCCGAAAACAACTTCCTGCAATTGGCTAAATTCCCTGGAACTGTTATTGCATTTACGAGAAAGTTAATCTGCATTTTGACAAACAGTGGTCCCATAAATTCTGGTTTTCATGGGAAATATGCAGTACATCCAGAACACTGCTGAACCACAGGGTGCCATTCCTAAGTGAGCATTGTGAGCTGAAGTTTTACAGCACAAAGATTGGTGGAACCAGCTTCACCAGCTTTATGTTTTCAGTCAAGGTGGGTAGAGTTGCTGTAGATCAGCAGTGGATAAGCAGGAGCCATGATCATAGGCTAGTCCTGCTGTCAGATCACTCACAAAACTTTCTCAAGGGATAACCTTGTTTCAAGAAAAATTCAAAGAAAATTCAAGGGAAGTTCAAGTGCACTACTGAGAGCTATTTAGGCAGTACTAACCAAAAACATCTTAGGATAAGTCAAGGGGCAATATTCTAGATTATTAAGTTCACTGGTGATTAATAAGTGGTCCTTCTGTTTAATTAGGGAACTAGGAGCTGTAGGTTGCTCATTCAGTGTAGATACCTAAGACACACACTAGACTCCTAAATGCTTTTTCTTTTTTTTTCGTTGTCTGAAAGCAATCCCTTACCCCTCATCCCTCATATTGATGGAATTTTTGTTTCTTCTTTTTAAAAATGTTATCTCACCTCTCATGTCTGATATGAAGAAATATGAATCTTAGGTTGACACATACCTTTCTAAAACCATTACATAAGCTTACCTGGGATAGCTGCTCAATAATATGGCAGAGGGAAACAGTTTGATTCTGACCCTGAGCGTCTTCATCAGGATTTTATGCTCTGAGAAGGGCAATATGCACCATTGAGTGGTCCTTAACTTTATAATGAAAGTTTTTCCTGTTGATTTAAATAAAGTAATCCAAATTTTAAAAAGTACTTTAAGCGAAATTGTCTCAGAGTCATTCTGCTGATTAGATGGAGACACTGCACAGAGATACTTGGCTCTGCTTTTCTTCTGAAGCCCTGTATTTCATTTGTTCAGGAATTCAGTTAACTCAAGGCAAAAGTTCCTTGTGGGAGGTTTGTAGGGTATTCACTGCATCATTATACATTTCTTTGTTATGGCATTGACTGATTTGTATCATGTTCTTGTGGTGCTCAGCAAGCCTGGGGACTAAGCCAAGTCTCTTATTACACATTTGACTATAAAAATGAGTGTATTTCGGAAGACAGAAGTGTTATTAAACTGAATGCTGTTATGTCTTCATTTTTCTGCTTCAGAGCAGCATGATTTAGAATGAATTAAACCAGTTTTGGGGCCTTTGTGTGAAGGCAGTGAGTCACACATGAATCTGGTATGGACAGGGCAGTGATTTCTACCAAATTTCAAAGAAATCCATTCTCAACAAGAACAATAATGTTTCTGCAAGACAATTCATGGCCTTCCATTCACCTGTGCAAATAACTAAATGGAGAATTTGATCTCCAAAGAAATCACTCAGGAAACTGTATTATCTTCCACAGGGTTCTGCAGGGATTCTGTGAGGTTAAGACCTCCTCAGTCTATGTCTTGCTAAATATTTTCTCATATTTTTCTCTCTAAAAGATAATAAAAATACTTTAGAAACTGTTGTTTCTAAACTATCCAGAGATTTCCCTCTCATACAACTTTTTCTAAATCTCTCCACAGTCTAGTCACAGGCCAGAATTGGGTATTCAATATAATACAAATGGGAATTGCTGCACTGACCAATTTTCTGAGTGTTTTGATATTATGTTTTAGTTCAGATCTATTTCTAAATATCTGGAAGACAAAAAATCTCAATCAGAGTAGTCCTAAATAACGATCTCATTTTGTTAAACTTCTGTCTTCAAAACCAAGAAAGAAATATAAGTGCTCCTGGTTAAAACCTCACCATTTATGCAAGTAATTTTCAAAACAATACCTATTAAAAGAAAACTAATAAAGTACTAAACAACTAAAAAAATTATTAAACTACCTGGTAGAAGTGTCAGCACAAAAAAATGAGTAGCACTAGCAACAATTCTACTGGGAATGCAGTTAAATTGAGGCTGGTTATGTTGGCAGGTGTGGAAATAAGGCACATTTTTTGGAAAAAGAAATGTGAATGAACACAATGAAAAGATAACTTATGATGAGTAATAATGCAAGAGAAAAATAAATTTAAAAATTCAGTAATGAGCCTGGAGGAAAGATGACCCACCCATAAGCTTTTCTAACTTCTTCACCAGCAACACTAGTGTAATAAAACATTTTATGTTTCCCTCTAAGTCCTTACTTTTGTCATCATCAAGAAAAAAAATAGAATATACTTGTAGTAAAGATTTTTCACACAGAAAGATTTTAAGATATTTTGTGAGCACAATCAATACTGTACTTGGCTGATGCTTTGGGGGGTTATTTTCCAATCAGAATATCACAGACCATTTGTTCCCAATCTCATGGGCTTCCTCCTCAACTTCATGGTCTGCATTGCTTTAATAGATGCAGTTGCTGCAAAGGTTGAAACCAGTTCAGGATGTAAGGCTTCATCCATTGTTCCTGAAATTAGAACCAGAAGCTTGCAGGGGCATCACCAGTGAGGCAGGACCAGCTGTGAGCATGAGCACGGCGCAGACAAGGGGCTCCCAGAGCAGCAGACCCACAGGTCACCAGCCACGTTACCCCTGAGTCTGGGATCAGCATCCCAGCTGGATGCAGGAAAACAGCCCTCACACAGCGAGACTGGCTGCTGTGGCCAGGCCTGCACTCTGAACAAAGCTTCCTTCCTACCAAGGCAGAAAGCGAAGGAAAGGCAGTCACTCAGACTTGTCAGGAAGGGTGCTGCAAAGGTTTTGGGCTGTAGCTGGTTGAATGCCACAAGGCATGTGGAAACAGCACCACATGTTTTTACCTTCCCAAGCATTGCTTTCATCTTGCTTGTCCCAGCTTGAGCCAGTCAGCTGTCATCTGAAGGGTTATTTCCTGTGCTTTGCTGATGCATTAGACATAATTACATGAGCAAAGGACCAGATAAACAGTAGGGTGTCATCATTCTGTTGTTGGTAGCTAAGACTATGGTGTTTTTCTTTCCCCTCCTTTCAGAAGTCTCATGTAGGTTTTGAAAAAGAAGTAAAAAACCGGCCAGTAGTAGTACTGATTGTTATGAAAGGGAGAGACCACTCCCAAGTGAACTCAGCAAAACTTTATTAAAGGCCTAGAGCAAGTGGTGTCACGGGTCTGACGTGCACCACAGGTCTCGATGGCTCATTGGCCGGATCCTCACTGGGTGCTGCAGACGCCGCTCCTCAGCTTTGTCTGCGCCAGGTCTTCTTTGGGCAGGAGTTGTCCCTCGAAGTTCACTCTCCCAGAAGGTCGGCGACAAAAAAGACCCTGAAGGGCCTTGGGTGCTGCTTTTTATACAGTTTTTGCCTCACCCTCATTGGTGCATTTTCTGATCCCTTCATTTGCATGCCTGATTGGTCACTTCAGGTGACTTCACAGGTATGAAGTCACCATTGGAGCTTCCCAGAAAGCCAGTTTGGCTCGTTTGTCTAGAGTCCATTTCTTACCGTATTTCCCTTGTTCCCTCTTTCCCTAGGCTCTCTAATATTACAACCCAGAACTTCCCAACTTACAACTAAGATAGTAGTAACAACATATAACAATTAATAAAACTTCACAATCATCAACTTAGTAACTCTTTTAAACCAGGTAACCATATAACTTGTCTTTAACACTGACCACTGCAAGCTTCACAGAAAGAGAAGTTGTACTTCATAAATTAGGAAGAAATCTGTTAGACCATGCCTGTGTATTCCTGCTACATGATGAGAGTGCTAGTGCTAGTGGTAGTGTGCTTTGCTGTGTAAAGGAAGTCCAGTAGTTTGATCAGAAGTGTTTAATGTGTACTTATGGCCCGGAGGAAGTTTTCAAGTATCCTCAGCACTCACAAATTCAGCTCACACACTGAGGCTGAGGTTGTCTTTCAGGCTTTATTATGGCAGGAACTCCAAAAGGAGTTAATGTTAATATGACACTGTCCAAAATGCCAGGATAAAAAGGTTTACTGTGTTTTGGTTACACATAGACTAATCATTTACAAAAGAAAAGAACTATATTTAAAATACCTTAAAATATTAATATTTCAAAAATTGAAATGAATGTTAAGGAGTCTAGCTTCAGTAGGAACAAAAGACTCTAAGATCAATCCCAAACGCCACTGTAGAAATATATATAGAACAACTTTATAGAGACATGAAATGTGAAATAAACTTGGATTTGAATATTGCTACAGGGAGCCAAATATTAAACTCTAAAGGCTATTTTTTTACAATGGAGACATCCATGTTAACAATTGCATATCTTCTTCAAAGCTGTAATGAAAGCCTTAAACACTTGTAAAATGTTAATAACTTCTAAAACCATTTGTTCACAACTGGAAAAAATAATTCAATTTCCATGTTTTCTCCTCAGATTATTTAGGTTGGGCTATCCTTGAAGTGCTGACCACAGTAAGAACACCAGACATATAAAAGAGCCTGAGCAGTTATGCAATCTGCCAAAGGCAACTGTTAGTTTAAGAAGTTGTATGGCGAAAGCACGTCACACCACTTGCTGGGGTCAGACAAACGCACACAATTTAAATAAAGAGAGAAACCAACTTAACTAAAATGTTGAAGACCTGGCATGAGTCTCCTATATTTTTTTCTCTCCAATTCAAAAATAGGTAATATTTCTCCTTCCACTCTCAGGCCTACTAAAAATAAGATTAAAGCAATATCAAAGTGATATTTTCCTGCTAGGTGAGAAAATAACAGCGTAAAGAGTGAGCTGGACCCAAAGAGCTGGCAATTCTGCTTCAGGTTCAGGTAACATTGCTCTGAGGCTACAAAGCAATTATTCCCCTGGTACAGAAGTAAAAAGCAGTTATGCTTAAACATCATAGTAAGCAGGAGATCTATCTGCAGCCTAAGAGTTTTCTTCTTAGTCATTCAAAGAATGTATCACTGTCTTCAGTAAAAATGTTAACTGAGGAAGGATTACAAATTTAAAAAGGCCCTCTTTCCATGTCTGAAGATAATCTGAATTAGTCTGATGCATACATCAGTCAAATCTGCTGCTTTAGGTCCATATATTGCTCTCTCTCTCAATACAAAACTCCTTTAGTACCTGGTTCAGTTGCTTTTCAAGCAGATGATTGAAATTGGCTCATTTTAAAAACACATTGTAAAAGGTATTTTCTAAGGACTACTCTCTGTTGATTATAACAAACTGTTGTCAGAGTTTTTCTGTATCATTCTGTTATGCTGTACATTTCCAGATTCAGTGTCTTTTGCTCTCAGACACTGAAAACCATACAGAAAATAAAATAAACTGGCCATGTAGCCAGGCTAATAACCAATACAAGGGGGAAATACAGGAACTGACACTGTGCAACCCCAGTGCCTGGACTGACAAAGGCAGAACAGAGCTAATCACAGAGTTTGTAGGAAAGGGAATCAGAAGAAAAAACACTGAAGAAGACTCATTTTGAGAAAGAGACAAGAGGTGGGACATTGCCAGAAGGGTCTCACTGATTATTCAGAGAGAGAGATGGTACAAAGAACTTCTATTAGCCTTGAAGTTTACTGTTGTGAAGGTGAGTGGAAATAAAGTTAGATAAACAGGCAAACCATGCTCATGGTTATCCCAGCCCTTTCAGAAGGAAAAAGAATTGCAGATAGAAAAAAAAAAAGGTAGAAAGTGTGTGATAGGAAGGCAGAGTCTGCTCACATGGGAAGAGACACTTTATCTGTGAAAAAGACAGGAGCCTCTTGCAACAACAAAGGGGGTTCCACTGCAGGATTGTCAGGTGAACAAGCCCTAGGAAAACTGAAACATACTCATAGCTCAGCTACTTCCTCTTCAATTTGAACATTGGTTCTTTACACATGATCTAGTTTTTATACTGGTCCAAATATGTCACCATTGCCCTTTTATGTGGATTTATAGGACGTTATTGTTTCAATTAAACATTTTGCACGCTGGATTTTTTTGTGGTCAAAGAATCCAATGTATATTAGTAATTCTCATACACTTTTCTAAGGAGAATTTACAGAATTTTCCCATCAAAACAAAATATATGTCACAGTTGGGGTTGTTCAGCAGGGAGAAGAGAAGGCTTCAGGGGGACCTTAGAAAAGCCTTCCACTGCCTGAAGGGGACTACAAGAGGGCTGGAGAGGGACTTCTTACCCCTTGCCTAGTGATGATAATCATGAGGTAATGGCTTTGAAGTGAAAGAGGGCAGGTTTAAATCAGATATTGGGAAGCAACTCTTCCCTGTGAGGGTGGTGAGGCACCGGCACACGTTGCCCAGAGAAGCTGTGGATGCCCCATCCCTGGCAGTGTTCAAGGCCAGGTTGGATGAGGCTCTGACCAGCCTGGTCTAAAGGAAGGTGTTCCTGCCCATGGCAGGGGGGCTGGAACAAGATGATCTCTTCCAAATCATTGTAGGATTCTATGTTACATTGCAATGATGTTCATCAGTTTGGGGCTTCACCCTATACTCGGAGTTAAGCAAGAGATTTTCCCCAGTAAATCTGTTTCTATTTCCATAGCTGCTGATAATGTCATTGTCCTCTATGGGACATATGCATGAGACAGAGTTGCTATTGATTTCAGAATTTTCCAAAGGCCATCCTCCTCTCAAAGTCCCAGATGGGTAGTGAGATGATGTTTATCAATTAAACAAAAAGCACTATGTTGTCACCAAGAAAGCATTGTAATATAGGAGGAACTGGAAGCAGAAGAAAAGGTCTCAAGGATAGAAGTCTGAATGACGGCAGCTGGAACCTGCTTTTTTACCAAGGCCTAATTTTCTTAGTTGAAAACACATCACAGCTGGATGATCCACTCCAGGACACAGAATACATGTTGAGATTTGTGTTTGAAATCCTGTGACTTTCCTGGGCAAATGGTCTCCATAATGTTACAAATACCTCAGATCAAGTGATTAAATCCCAATATTACACTGGCACAGATGCATTCAGCTGGTTTGTACTTAATAATGCCCAGCTGCAATGATGTAGAATGATGAGCAATAAATGGAGCTGTGGCTGTTCAGTCTTCACCACATTTTGGACTGATTTCTTCAAGTTTATTTATGAATTTTGCCGGTAAAGGTGGCCCAGTTTGTAGCTATCTGCACCTCTGTTTCTTTTTTACATAGATCTGTTGCCTTTGACAGCCTCATGCTTGAACATGAAAACCAGAACACAGTGTGAAGCATGGATAAACTATCTACTTCTGACCTGTCCGAGGTCATCAAACAAAACCAAAAAAACATCTCACAAAATTTCAATCTGGAAGCATGAGTTGGCTGAGCAGGACGCACAAACCCTGTCAGGCCTTCCCTTAAGTCTCGCCAGAATATTAACTTTGAAATAAAGCCTAGTTTTTCTGAGTTCTGTTTTGAAAATTTCTGCCCTATTCAGAATGTCTGACTTTCCATTATTTTAAGGAAGAGGTAAAAGCCAAAGAGTGGATTTTGGAAATACATATGTCATCAGCTCTATTACACTGCTGTCTAGAAGCAAGCCATGTGGGCATATAAAACTAATTTATGGTTAAAATTACACGTAGGGGACAGTCATAATACCTTTGCTTGACCCATCTGGTAGCTATGGCCACTAGAAGTACATTCATCCCACATAAAATCAATTATTGGTGACCCTCTGTAAACTCAATTTCTGCACCCTGCCTTAACACAACAAAAAGAAAGAGATTTGGAGGACAATGAGGAAAGTTTCAGAGAGCTCTCCTTGTAATAAAAGTTTGTAAAAACTCACCCTAAGTTCCTACATACAGGGTCACATTCCTGCTATATAAAAAATTTACCACCTAGTTTTAAACCACCAGAAATTAGGGAATTGATTCAGATCCAATATCAACAGTGTTCAAGCCTGGCCGACAGCACTATCATACAACAGGAACCATGAAATGACAGTATCTACCTAAGTGAATAGAAAACTTTCTGTGGGTTTGAGGAAGAGCTAGCTGGGAAAGAAATGTCCAACACTGATTTAGATATTAACACGGCTAGGTAAATTTTCAGACTTTAAGTCACAAGACTTCATGTTTCTGTAGAGAGGATGTGTGGTTTAGTGACTGAATAGCTTAATTTCTTTTAGATTCCTAATAGCATCAAAAGAGTGGTTGGATGAGGATAAAACATGCACAGACACAGACAAGAAAACATGTCACAACATTTAGGCTAAAACCTTCAGGTGCAAATACTAGCCAGTTCTTTGAAAATAATAATTTTTAGAAATATTTTTTTCTGATTGGTTTTACACTGCTTTTTGGGAAATAAGGTCTTTTATGGCTCACATTTTGCAGTGTGATTCATCACTTTGAAGCATTGATCACGTCTGGATTGTTGAAAAGCATGGTGTTTAAAAAAGAAATAAATAAAAAAGTTTTGCCTCAGAATTTCAAACTGGGTGTTCTCTGCCAACATATGAATGGATACATTTTTTATACTCAGTGCTAAATAAATATTTAACCAACCCCTTCACTCAACCAAGCTCATCTGAGATAGTGGAAGAGAAGCCACTTACTTCTGACCAACCGAGCTTCTGTTCATTTCAAGGATATTATGTATCAGATGTATTCAGATTAAAATACCAACTAGAAAAAAGATATTAGATTATCAAAGTTAGCAAAACACATGAGATAAATCTGACTGATTTGGGGGTTATAGACTGGAAACATGTCAGGAAAGCCCTTCCCTGAAAAAGTATTAATGACTGGTGAGCAGGGACGAGTGACAGGAACTACACACTTATGTGATTGTCAAGAATTTGTCACAAGGTGTCATCACCTTCCCAGCTGCTGCTATTAGTGAGTCCAGAGCAGCAGGGCTCCTACAGGGCCCCAGGCTTTTTCTGTAAGCAGCCAAATACCTACATAACCAGCCAGAAAAAAGGAGAGCCAAGGCTTTTCTACACACACCACAGGCAAGTAGGCCATTACTGGTTCATTCATGAACAACAGCATGGGAACCTCTCAGAATGTGTGTAAACAACCAGACCAAACAGGCAATCCAGAGCGATGCAGCTGCATGATAGCTCTGTGTGTGAAAAGTTAGCACGTGTGGGTCACTGCTGATGGAAGATTGCAATCCCTGTTCAGTCCCTTTGGAAAACTCATGCCAGAAGTTTTGTATCAATACAACAGAATTAAGTGCATCAACATGATGATTTAGCCTATTCTCTAGCAAATAAATTATTTGTATGAGATGAGAAGAAAACAGGTGTGCATTGCTAAACTCTCAGAGCATCTTCCCTAAATCTGTGTCAGTAGAAATCATCAAACCAAGCGACTGCTACCAGGCAGCTTCATTCATGCAGCCCTTGGGAGCACCTTAGAAGAGGATGCTAATATGCTTGTGCATTGCTACTCCATCAGCTTATTAGTCCTTTGCTTTCAGTTTACAATGTCTTTCCAAATTTTGAAAGTTCAAAGTAGGTATTTTTATGACTTCTTAGACTGGGATTCATGGCACCTATTTTTAGTTTTAAAAGTGGAGCAGATTGCCTAAGCTGGCCATCCGTACTTCTCCTCCAGGGAGAAGCAAAGCTCTCCGAAAAGCAACTCAATCCAGTCAAAAATGGATGCCTAAAATAAACTCAATGAATCACCCTCCAGAATCTTCAGTAGTTCTGATAGTAAGGGAAGCTTGGTAAACTAGTTATACGACAAGCCTAATTCCGTCAAAAGTTAGCTGAGTCATATAGAAATATATTTCCATATTCCATATATAAGCTGTCCATTGTGAGTATATTGTAACTTCGGAAAAAGTCTCACTGGTAACATTAAAAAGCCTCGGAAGGAGGTGCAAAACGGCACCCCCTATATTAAAACATAAATCACCTCACTCTTAGAAATCATTCACGAGCAAATAGACCAGCCAAAAAGAAGAACATAGCAGGTTACGGAATTTCTACCACAGCATGCTGGATGCTCTAAGTTTACATGAGCCCAATGGGAGACTGAAAAAGTTCAAGGCAGAGGAATCCATGAAGGTTACAGATACACCACACACCTTTGGGAAGCCACATGTAGTGACAGCCTGGCATATTATCCTACATATACCTTGTCCCACACATCTGCTTTTGGCCACTGCTGAATAGACTGCATAAGGCTTAGATGACATTGGTCTAACTGATCCTGCTCAGACCACAGATTCTCATCTATCTACTAGCCCCATTACCAGTTATTGATTCACAGATTTGCTGGCTAGGAATTAACACTTTTGAAGAGCGGTGATCTAAACTAAATTTAAAAGACCTGCCAATTAGCATCCCCTATCAATAAAGTTTCATCTCAACTAATTATTTAGACAGAAGCTCTTCCTGAGACTATTGCCTCCTACTAAGGCAACGATAATTGCCTATTTTATTGACTGTATATACATGTTTGGTGTTCTGTTTACCCTTGTTTATGCTTAGAAGATCATAAAATATGCTCAGCTGAACACTTCTTTATACTCAGTCTTCCTCTCCTTATCATCTGTTCTTTTTTTTTTTTTAAGGGAACTACAGTAAATTTGGATGCAGCCTCATTCTACTATTTTTGTTGTTCAACCTACTAAAAAGCCACATGAAACAAGGAAAAATGTATAGCTTTTATGTGATCACTGCTATCCTGAGCCAAACCAACTTTTTGGTATATTTGGACTCCAAGCATCTGGGTTTTAGCTTTACATCCTGTAAAGGAGAGAGGTAATATCACATGGTGCAGACAGGAAAAATAGGAGCAAAACAAAACTTTAAACATAAAAATTCTGAATCAAACTTTTCAGACTGTAGTGACCCTGTTACGTGATTGTTTGGATTAGTTTTCAGTAGAAGTTGTGGGATGGTGCAACAATTGTGAGCTGTAATACTGGGGCTTGTGGAATGTTTCACTTTTCCTCTTCAGACTGAGAATTCATCACAAATATGCTCACAAGGACTTTAAGTAGCTGTGAGTATCAGGGGTTCCCACCAGTTTGGACTAGGAAGATATCCTGCCCCCCACCTCACTCTGTGATCTGCAACCACACAGTACCATGTCTGTAATATCACTGACATCAAGTTACTCCCAAGTAACTTGATATACCTCCAAATGTAACCAGAAACCACAGAAATAGAAAGGGGCAACAAAATGGTAACAGGTCATATCTGGTTATGATTCTTGTGCAAATTGGAAGTCATCTGAATAGGTCAGGGAAGGTTGATTTTTTATTTACTCACTCCTGTAATAGAGGATTAAGGACACATCTGACAAAATTGAAAGGCTAGTCATTTAGAGCTGTTGAAGGTAAGAAATACATAAAAATAAGCATTTTTTTCAATAATAATCCCTTAAGTATTACTAACCTGTTATAGGAAAAACTGAAGGAGAAAGCCATTTTAGGACTCAGAAAGGTTAAGCATTATGTGAATTGTACAAATATGTTCTCTTGCACAAAACATGATTAAATTTTGGGTCGTTGTTCCTCAATGAATAAGCAACGACCAAGAATTACAATTAGGAAGCTGCCCTTCAGGCATGTTTTACCATAATTTTCTATTCACGATTTTCTTGTAGATTCCCCTCAAGATATTGCCCATGGATATTGCTGGGTGTAAGATACAGGATTACATAAATTTTTTGTATGTTCTAAGAGGCTCCTGCCAAAAATCCTTAACAAATTATTCAGGTTCTTATCAACTATGAACTCCATTTGACACCTGTAAAGGCTGTTAAAAATGTTATGGCAGTCTTCCAAAGATACCTGAATTTAATCCAAAGGAAAAAAGTCCTACTGAAGTAAATACTAAAATCTATGTGAAAAGTGTTTAAAAATGGAAAGAGAAATTTTTTACTTGCTTTTCTATATCATTCCTAACTGTATTAGAAATTATCTAATTAGACTATATAATTTTTGTGATTAATTTGATCTTAAAGAACTATTCCTATGCAAGAGAAGCTCTTAAATTTAACTCACCAGTAAGACAAGACAAAATTTTAGAATTTACTCAGTATTAGACTAGAATAGATCAAAACACACCCAAGAGAACATGAGATAAACTAAATTAAGTACAAGAAGCAGTACATTCAAAATAACACAGAGCTGAATTAGGCTAATCCACCTTCTTTAAGGGGATTGAGAGGCCTGAAATGGTATTCTGCATCCAATTTAAAAACAAATTAAAACCTAAAACAACAACACTTTTGAAAGATATGGATTACTGGGGAGAATAGAATAAGGAGTATTTTTAAAAAAATAATTACAAGGAAGCTTGAGGACTTCACTTTCTTTAGAAGGAAGAAGATCAAGAAGGACACAATTGTAGACCTCCGATATATAGAAGACCATAAACAGATTCATAGTATGATAGAACCACAAAATGGTTTGGGTTAGAAGGGATCTTAGGGTTCCCCCTGTTCCAACCCCCTGTCATGGGCAGGCACACCTCCCACCAGACCAGGTTGCTACAAGCTCCATCCAGCCTGGCCTTGGACAGTGCCAGGGATGGGGCATCCACAGCTTCTCTGGGCAACCTGTGCCAGGGTCACCACCCTCTGAGTAAAGAGCTTCTCCCTAATATCTAATCTAAATCTGTCCTCTTTCAAATAAAATGATGTCTCATTGTTCCCTATGCCCTGCAGTTTTATCATTTTGTGGTACACTCGTAGGCAGACAAATCTCAAGGGAAGATTCCTTGTTCTTAGTGGGAAATCCCAGTAGGCTCTGCCAAGGAGGACAAAAGAGAATTTAAGACATGAAAAGATCAAGTGCTTGTAGATACGCTGGAAAAATTGTAGCATACCACACAAGCAGCTTTTATAATTCCCAAACCTGGTATGCATTCTTCATTCAAAACTAACATGACACAGATGCCAAAACCTACATTGTTTTCTGTGCTGATTTATATTGTGGTTAAAATAGAGAAAGTGCCTACATTTTCATACAAAATATTGAATTCATATATAAAACCTAATTTTTTTGTCTTTTGAGTTAGTGAAAAGCAAGGCCTTCTGAGATGTTTTAAGGCTGTAATCCAGTCACTTTAGGGACAGACAGTAAGGGTCACTCAGCTGTCTTTGCTGAAAAAGAAATTAAAAGCCTAAAAGATGGAGGATGAAGATTCAGTGGCAGAAGCTGCTGCATTATCATAGGCCAATTTCAATGTTTAACACCATACTTCTGTTTCAAAATACTAAGACTTAAATAATTTTATATTTTTAAGAAAATTTAGTTTTCCCATCACTTTTGAGTTGATATAGCTCTCAAATCTGGCTCTTTTTCTAGTATGCTTCCACTAAAACTGCATCAAAATCAGATCCATCTGAATTTCATAAAAAAATATTCTAAATCTTACTGAGTTAAGCAAGAATCTCTGCTATTTCATAACATTGTGTAAGGAAGGACTGATGAGAAGAAAATTTTCTATCTCATTCATTTTAATTCAGATTCTTCCAACAGTAACAGGGAAAGGCACTTCCCTTGGACTATTAAAGAAATAATAGGGAACGGAATTCTTTCCATGTCAGCTTATTAAGAATTATTATTAAGATAATGATTTTTCAAGAAGAGACACAATGCTGTCAGGCATCACATTAAAGCAAGAAAACCCACTGTTCATCTGAGAAGAGCAGCTGTTCAGTTGTTCTACAAGAGCTCCTGCTATGTCACTTTTGTTGTGTTTAGCTCCTTATCAGCTTGATGATCCATTTCAGGTAAGATCTGGACTTGGGAGCAGCTTTACAAATTATCTCACAGAGGTGATGGCATCAATGACATTGCAGACAGCAAAAGTTGTGGAGTCTGGCAATGATTTCACATAGCAGGAACAAATATAATTACAAAAAGTCATATAAACAGATAAGAAAGGATCAGACACAAGTGTGAAAGGTGTATACAAAAGTTATATTTCTATATCAAGTTGAAAATTGTTGCAAAAAACTAAGAAGAGACTCTTTCAGTCAGAAGGGACCTACAGAGATCATCTGTAGTCCAACTGCCTGACCAGGCTGATAAAAGTTAAAGCTTGCAATTCAAGGCATTATCCAAATGCCTCTGAACACTGACAGAGTGGGAATATTGACCATCTCTCTGGGAAGCCTATTCCAGTGTTTCACCACACCATTTTCAGTGAAACTACTTTATTTTCCAGTATCTGTATTTATTTGCCAGCATCAGCACTGCACCAGAAGCCAAGACTTCAGTTCTCTTTGATACATTTCATCAACTTCCCAATGTGTTCATTCTACATACATACCATTAAAAAATGGTCTATAAATAAAGTAGGACATGCAGCATGTTTAAACTTGGACTTAGAGGAAGAATTTAAAATGCAACAAATCTACTAGTTTTGGTATTTTACTGAAATTTTCAAACTGCACATATCCTGCAATATCCCTTCTCCAGCCATATTAGTATTGAGTACCTTGAAGGTTGGCAAACCTGAAAGGGCACTCTGGATTACAGTCTTCATGGAGCATTGTAGGGTACAATCAACCCTTTAAGCTTTCTGCTTCATGTGTACAGCCAGGTCAGGGGCAACTTACATCCTGGTTTTGCACTAAAATATCTCTTCTAGAATACTTGTAACTATATCACCCTTTATATACAGACTTAATAACAACAGAACTAAGAGGTGGCCATTCCATGTAACTCTGTGATTTTGAATGGTGGCTGGAAGATAAAGAAGTCTAACTGAAATAAAAAATTATTATCTCCAGAGGTGAAGCAAATGAATGAATTTACTTGTAATGGTTTTCCAAGGTTCCTCTGAATTCCACCAGTTCTCTGTTCGGCTAATATGGTAAGGGCATTCAACTCTTCCAAGTCAGTAGGCAAGGAAGGCACTTAGGGCTTGATCTTGCAAAGGCTAAGTAATAAAATTATGCATGTTTTTGGAATCCCAGGAATGTGCAAAGATTTAGAATTTATACTTCTTGGATTACATTTTTTAACCCAATTAAATCTGACTGTGCCAGATGCAGTAGCTGAAATTATAGATTTGGAACAGCTATTTGGAGAATGTTCCAAAGTAGATGTAAATCAAGCACCACGATTATTTTTAAATGAACCAAGAAGCAATTTGTTTTGTTTAACAGAAGTTTTTAATACCACAAATTCTTGTGTATTTGCATGTGTGTTAGCTGGGGTCTGGATTACATCTACATTGCAAAATAAAGGATCCAGGAAGGAGGAAAAGTGTGGAGAGATTGTGAGAGATCACTGCTGTTTGCCTATCACAGGATAGACCAGAAAGGCAGCATGAATTGTACTGCATGTGCAGATGTGCAGCTGAAGTTCATTCAGACTATTCAAAACCTCTGGAGATCTGAGGCTGAAAATATATTTTGAACAACTCTACTTCTGCAAGACCTATCGTACTTCACCAAGCTCAATCCTGGTACCTAACCCCAGCACACTAATTCACCAGTCCCTAGAAGTCAGAAGGCAAAAATAAGAGTGCATGGGTTAAGATTATTTTCATACTTACCACTGTTGACAAAACTGGACTATCTTATCACTGTGGCAACCATTTTCCTAACAGGACTAGGAGTTATGCTCTGTCACTTAGGTAAACACATAGAGAGTCTTCAGCAACACAGCATGTCCCTATTTTTTGTTATCCCCAGCTTCACAAAAGCAGAGAACTTGCTGAAAAATGCCAAAAGACATTTTAAACAAATTGCAAATTAGTTCTGTATCAGCTCAAGTGGTATTTTCATTGCAGTTTGGATAGGAGACAGTTCGCTGAGAAGGAAAGTTGTGAGCAAATTCCTTGGTTGTATTTGTCAAAAGTCTGCATTTTCTTTTCAGCAGTAGAATACACAATTCCGGTGACAAGTGAATTAGTCAGGTATAAAAGCTATCTCAGCCAATGACTCAATCTTTCTGTGTAATTATGGGAGAAACAGCAAGAGTCAGGTAGAAACAATATTATCAGACTTTGAACAACCTACTCACTGATGGGCTGAGCATGGATGCACAGAAGACCAGAACTGCCAAGGAAATCAAGGATTTAGCATGACACCTTTAGATTCCTGTTGCAGAGCTTTAATTTCCAGCTGACAATCCCATGAACTTGTCTTTACAGCTCACAGAACCTGTTCTTAGGCATAGCCTGTCATTATGCATTTGTGTTTGGCACAAATCTGAAACACTGGAGCCACTGTATCTTCTCATGCCTTCTCTGTGGACTTTATTCTGTAAACATCCCTAGTAACAATACACAAAACTAAGAAAACATCACCACCACCACCACCACCAACCAAAAAACATAGAAAAAGAAAGAACTCCCCCCACCACCAACTAAATTAAAACAAACAAACCAAAACCCTCCCAAGAAAACAAAACCAAATCATCCACCCAAGAATCACCCAGGAAGGGAGAAGTACAAACCTTCCAATATTATTACCACAGTCATGCTGGAGATAGAGATCCTAGGGGCATATGTATCAGCAAATGTGTTAGGATTGTTCAACTGGGGAGAAAGCAAACAAAAAAACTTAAGTATGGGTGCCATCCAGCTGCCTTAAAGAACTACCTAAAGTCTGCACAAATGGGAATGCTTTGAAGCAAATATTTCCTTATTAATTTTTTTTAGCTCTTATAGCTCTTATAATGCTCCTGCTCTTCTTTTTCCAAACTCTCTGAGGTAGGTCACAGTGGAAAAGAAAAATGATTTTATTCCTGTAATGAGCTTTTCCATCAGCTCTAAGACAGAAACTGTTCAGACCTAGTTTCCAAAACCCTGTATCCAACAAGTCCTTTACTTAGACCTCTAGGTAGCCTATTTCTTCTCAAATGGAAAGAACCTGACTTATGTTAACAGACAAAGCTGTCCAGGAGAACTGTAGAAACTGAGAAGACAGAGGGCAATGACTGACTCCTCTTGATGTAGCTACAATTTGCCAAGAAAGTATTTAACTCAATCACAGAATTGCTGAGGTTGGAAGGGACCTCTCAAAATCATCAGAGTTCCTCAGAGCTAATATCAAAGAAAATGCGCTAAAAGCACTTACAGAGTCAGTTCCAGAAGATCCCTTGTGGTTACCCACATGACACAGACATGAGCAGGTAGAATTTTTCACAGGAGCTAGCCAGAAGTGCAGTTCCTCAAAAACACCCAGTATTTATTGCAGGAAACAACTGACTCTGATGACTCTACCTGGTAAGTCATGCTGCTTTCTGTAGAGATTGACATGCAGCTGAAAGTCCATGAAGTCTTCAGACTTTACATAGAGTCTTAGAATGGTTTGGGTTGGAAGGGGACCTTTAAATGTCATCCAGTCCAACCCCCCTGCAATCATCTGGGGCATTTTCAATTAGATCGTGTTGCTCAGAGCCCCATGCAACC
>WEKY01050203.1:0-14348 GCA_013390045.1 Picathartes gymnocephalus
TACTTTGGAAGCTTTGGGGATGGTGCTGGGACAGAATTATTTCTGCTGCTGCTGCTGGTGATGCTATCCTTCAGATGCAACTGAGGACTCTGTGACCTTGAGGATGACCCAGAAGAAAGGCTGTCCATAGATTTTGCTTCAAAAAAAGAAACAATAAATTAAAAAACAAAACAAAACAAAACAACAAACCAAAAAAACCCCAGCATCTAGGAAAAAGCACAAAATTTCATCTCATGTAAGATCAGTAGAACTATTTTCATATTAGAAAACAGATAAACTAAGCAATCAGACAACAAAAAAAAGCCTACACAGTTAGGAACTGAGAGCCACCCAGGGTTTCAGGAATAATTTTTCAAATTGGGTGCAAAATATAAAACTGACTAATCCCCCATGCTATATAAAGGCAACTTAATTAGGCAGCAGTTCCAGAAAGATTAAAATTTATGGTTCTCTAGATCAAACTTTTATTAGCATTTTGTAGCCTATTTCAAATACCAAAAACTTTTCACATAAATCATCAATTAAAATTGAAAGTAGCTGTCAGTATATTTACTTTAAGAGCTGGGGAGACTGACACACAAATTCCTCAAGGTAAATGTGTGTTTTGTCTGACTTTTAGCCACTTCCTCCAATACATCTCCCCTCAAATTAGGAATTTTAAGCACAAGTTTCTACTCCCCCAAGGGCTGATTTTTGTCCTCCAGGACTGTTTCAGGCTGGGAAGTGATCTCTCACCAGCTAACTGATGTGTTGGAGAAGTTCTTGCAGAGCTGGTGCCACTGTGAGAGCCATACTTATCCATCAGGTCATGAAATTCTTTCCTGTGCCAATAAGAAGATTTTCTTTGTCAGGATTTGGTGTCAGTTTGAATGGACCCTGTGAAACCTGCACTGCTTGTACTGAACAGCTGCTCCTCCTCAGAGAAGGAAGCTCAGCCTCAACTGAAAAAGGAAAGCCCTGTCAAATGGTCGGAAAAGGCAAAAAAAAAAAATCACGTAATGCACAATAAATATGGGAAAACAATAGACCATGGATGAAATGGACTGTTGGCAAAAAAGCTGTATTTTTACCTCTCTTTACCCTGAATTGCAAAACTTTAAAAACCTGTAATACAATCAACTACAGATAATAAGATAGTGGTACTACCAAAGTCCAGAACAATTTATTTATATTAGAGGGAATCAGAGTATACATCTATAGCATACTCATGTTTTTAAAGAATGTTTTTAGTTTCATTACACTGAACAAGAACCCAGAAGAGACTGACAAAAATGTGGCTCCTTAAAAAGAAGAGGATAGAAGAAATATTTATTAACTACTAAAAACCAGAAGCAGAAGTTCCTTGCAGACACTAATCATACTGTAACAGACTGGCAAAGATGTACATCTTGTATGACAGGCATTAAAGAGAAAACAAAACCATGTGATTCATCTGATACTGAATCCAACCTAATTTAAGAAAAAAGTTTATAATCTGAGCTCTGATTACCTCTGTGATAACTGATTTAAAGTATATAAATAATATAGAGTTTTGTAAGCCAGAAACATCACCAAATTAATATTACAGAATTAGTCCGAGAGAAAGTAAATTAACTGTTTGCAAGGAGAGTAATTCCCAGGTAATTCCAGTTTGACAGCTAAAGGTTGTTCAAAAATAAAGGGTGCCTTACTTTTTAAAAAAGAACATTTATTGTACTAATGCTATCCCCAGGGTACACACATAAACATAGCTGAATGTAAACCAAATAATCTTTAAGCATAGAATGTAAAGTCACAAGAAATGAATTCACAGGTGGCTGGTGAGGGACTGCATGGAGTGGTAAATTCTGTAAATTCTGGCCACGGCACATCCCCCCCTGGAGTGGTTAAAGGATTGATAGATTTTAATTATGTGAGGAGTTTACAGGAACTAGGCCAGTATGCTTTAGATAAAAAGCAGATTAAGAGTGGACCTCACATATATTTAGGCAGTCTGAAAAAAGGAGAGATCAGAGGCTACAGAGTGATTTAAATGTCTGTCGAATACAAAAAAATAAAGGAACAGAAAGAAGAAGCTTAACTCGGACAAAAGGCTAAAGGAATTTAAAGAAAAATCCTTTATGGGGAGATTACTCTGGAAGTGGAACATCCCAGGAAAGGCAAATAACAGCAGATACTCTCGCAACGATTATCAAAAACAGTTACATAACAGCTGTTTTCTCATGAGATTTAAGTCAAAAGGGGATACAGACCTGGTCTGTCACATTGCTGATGATTCCCTGCCAATATTGGTTTATATACTTAACTTCCAACAGTCAGGGTAAAGCAATATCTAACAGAAATGTCCTTAAAATGAAAATATTTTGGACTACCTGCTGCAGTGAACAGTTTAACCTACTTATCCAAACTAGTCAAAGCTCATTAGAGATTGAAAAGCAAATTTCTGAGGGGAAGAAACAACTGAATCTGCCTTTTGTCAGAGGCAAAACCAGTTTAAATCTTATTGTTTTGTGGTAGCCCTACCAGAGTCTTCATTTTTCATTATTATAAAATGTGAGAAGTATTTCAAAAACTACCACAGCAGATAATTTTTAATGGTACTAGCTGTAAGCATAACATTACAATCCTCCTCTCTAAGCTGAAGTTGGCCTGAGCTTGCTACTTGAAGAGATGCAAGTGATCTCAGAATGAACTGGCATCAAATACCACGCAGGAAAATGTGACATGTGGTGCAATTCTGCAATTAAAACTACTCTCAAATAAAAATACATGCAAACCCACCCACCCTGAGATACAGCACTGGATTTTTATTAGTTTTGAGGTTAAAACAAATTTTCTCTTACTTTGCTTCTTCATCTCTAGCAACGAGCAGAGACATGTGATTAGAGGCCGAGGCTGTTCTCAAGATGTCAACAGCCCTAGAAGGGGGCAGAAGAAGGCCAAATAAATATACCAGGGTGCTGGCAAGACATGAGCAGTGCTAGAAGAGCAGCAAAATGGACAAATTGCTAAGGTAGTTAATAATTTTCATGGCCAGATACAGAGAAAAGAGCTTGGCAGCAACAAAACTCAAAGTGAGCACTGGGGAACGGAGCAAAAGGCAGAGTGTGGTGCACCTGCTGACAGCAAGAAACTGGGACTGATCTCTCTTTCCCTTCCCTTCTGTCCCCATCCCTCCTTGGTCCATCCAGATGTCTTCCTGAGCCTCCTTCAGGATTAGCAGCCCATCCCAACAAAAGCTACTGCTCAGGTGTGCCTGGCTCAGGATCTCCCCCAGCAACACACACAGCAATTTCTCTTTGAATTTTCAATCTCCATCTCCAGCGCTAAAAGCTGTGCTGATCTCTACAGATCCAGCTACAGAAACCATCTACAGCTTTTTCTTTCCCCTTCATTGTGCCATTACATGATTGCTGCCATCGTTTACATTTACCAGTACTGAACCAGCAGATAGTAATTAATATATTTTAACAGCTTCTACTGCTGTTTTCACACACATTCTGTAATCTGTGTCATTAAGAAACCAGCTGGTTCTGGTGTTACAGAAGCATATAAAGTCCTTCACTCTTCCAGAACAGTTTTGCTGAATTAGATTTTTAGGATAAATTACTTGCCAGTTGAACTCCAAGGATCTCAGGGGAGTTGTGCTCTTTCAGTCAGACACTGATAATATCCAAAATAATCCACATATAACGTTCCAACCTCTAATAAACGTTCAGGAATCAGTACAAACATACCTTTCATTTGTTACTCCAATCAAGTTTTCTCCATTGACATCTAAAATTAGGTCCCCAGTGAGCAAACGGCCTTTAAATGAAACCAACAAGAGACTGATGAATCAACAAGAAAATGGTGAACATATTGTATTAAACCAGGTTTTAAACCTGGACTTTTCCTTTCAATTTTATGTGACTTAATGCATTAAACAACTTTATGAATGACTCTTGGCACCTGACCCTAAGTAAGACAGGTAATTGTGATAAGACTAGAAACTATAAATCAGTCATATTAACAACAGAATAGCCACTGAAAGTAACTGTTATTTAGCTATTTGTATTATTTACAGACAGCATAAATATTTGTGAGACTAGAATTTATATTTCACAGTTGTGGAACTAATTTTTATTTGAATCTTGCTCTTAACATTAATCTAAGTTACCATGTGTAGATATATTAATGTTTTAGACATTAATAAAGTCAGCTAAAAGATTTTTTAGAATCAATTCTATTTTTTAACCTCCTGAAAATCTCAAGTTTAGGAACTTGAAGTTGATTCAGAATACCTTAAGTGCTCATTTTGCACAAGACAAGATGGAATCTCAAAAAAGCCCACAGAGAGGGACGGAAGTCTGTAGATTAATTACTGCAAACTCTACTGAGTGTAGTTTCTTTTTTCCACACTGATCTTAACCACAAGCACACCACCATGAAAAAAATAGTAATAAAAACTATCAGAACTAATTAAAAGTACCAGTTCTATACAGGAAACCCCACTTGAGACCTTATAAATTAAAAGTGATTCAGCATCTCAGCACTTACTCAGCAGTGCTGAAACACTGCTAATTGCCTTCACTAGACATATCTAGATTTGAACACATTTTCAAGACCTGAGTGTATTAAAATCTTTTTCCATAAAGGGACCAAGTTTCATTTCTCTATCTTAAAGTAAGCCAAAATTTCATGGATCCTTACCCACAAAGTAAAATAAAGACTTCTTCTGACTTTTTATATGCAGGGTGTTGGTAGCACAAACAAGTTTAAATTACTCACTATCTACAGCAGCAACCCCTCCAGGTAGAATTCTCTTTATGAAAATGCCATAATCTTCTGCTGTTTGTGCCCGATAACCTCCAATAATTTTAACTCCTGAACAACAAACAAAAAGACAGAAGTGAAAAATTGGTTATTCCACCTACTGTGCTGAATGTATTTGCAGCAAATCCATGAAAGCCAAATAAACTTTCCTGATGCCAGTGTGAGCTGGCAAAGCTCACCAGGTGTTTTTAGGTTTGATTTACTCAGAAAAACAGAATGTGCAGTCTTAGTTACCTAATCCATTCTGGCAATCAGAGAAAGAGATGCGGTGAACAGCTCGATTAATTCCATGAGGGCCCATAATGGTCCTAAGGAACAAAATAAAAGTCATTAAATTTCAGAAATGTAGCTAGAGCTATGTTAACAGAAAAGAAATTACAGTGACTGTCTTTTCAACTCAAATACAAATCCAAATAATTTTTCTCCACTGACAACTTCATATTGTTTGATATCTCTGAGCCACCATCTCCCCAGCCAAAAATCAATCTACTCATCACAAATATCAGATGAAAAGGTACAGTAAATATACAGTTTACTTTCTTTTCCCCCAAAGCATTTCAGGCTGAACTGTGAATCTCATTTTATATAATAAAGGATTGTGATTAAATATAAACAGAATTCTACAAGCTGGTCAACCTTAACATTTAGGCAAGAAAAACATACTGTAAAATCAGCCTTCATCAGGTAAGCCAGTGCATAAAATTATTTCCTAAGATATCTGTAACATAATTTTGTGGCTATTTATGAACATAATCTTTCCACAAATCTCCTAATTTCTTCACTCAACATTGATTTCCTTTTCTGTTCTAAAAAGGGTTCTTTCCAAGCTCTTTTGCCTGATCCTCTGTGTACCTTCCCACCCCAAGGGAAAACACCAGGATGGCACTTGGAATTATCTACAGGCAGAGGAATATTTTGAAGGCAGTTGATCACACAACAGAATTAAAAAAATAATACAAAGTAAAATTAAGAGTTTTGAAACCTAAATTTGAGTTTCATCAGACTCATGACCAGCACACTGCTCTGGGAATGCAGGGTATTAAGAAAAATCCAGATTACCCTTTACCAGGTTTTATTTTCATTTAGATGAAAAATGGGTAAAAAAATCTAAGTTGTATCAGAGCTCCTTTGTCCTTTCACTGCACCATTTTTGGAGAAGACTCGGCAGATCTCTTCTAGAAAAGAGCAGAAGCACCACTGAGGTTTTTCTGCTTTGACCTACATATTCTTCTACATTAGACACAGAGTTGTATTTTCTAGAGGGTGCTAGTGAAATGGAACAACAAGAATTCATTAGCAGGGTGGGAAAGAAGATCAAAGTGGAGGACACAGTGACCCAAATCCTTCCACACAATCTAATCCAGCACACAGCCTGAACTCCATGCCTGAAACTGGGTACCTCTGCAAAAGCCAGAGTACGCCGTTAAAAGGCTCTGAGCCAGAAGGAAGAGAGAAATCCAGAAGGTCCAATGTTCTTAAAATTCTAGCACCAGCCAAGAGATCCAGCTACTAAAGAACATGTGCAGTTCTTTTGGTTTTGTGGAAGAAAACTGCATGAGATTATTTTTTTATCAAGGGATAAGCACTAGCTCTGAAAAGCAACAATTTCCCAAAACCTCGTATTTCCAAATATTTGCAAAATTAGCCTTTGCTTTAGAAAGGCTGGCCACAAGAACAGAGCAAATAACTCTAATAACCTTTAGAAATAATTCTAATAACCTTTAGAAACAAAAAGTAAACCTATGCTTCAAGCACTGTATAATTTTCACTGTACTATTTCTGGAGCTATTTGTTTCATAGGCTGAAAAGAAATAATGAGACCCAGTGTATTTGGTGCGTGTTTGACAGGACTGCACATGACCTCGCCATGATATGTCAGAGCATAAGGTACCCTTTGTAAGGCTAAAAGTGAACCAAACTGCTTTTACTTAATCACAGCCTGAAAGGAAGAACAAATCCCCAATTCTGATATTTAAGAATACCCTTTGGACAACCTCCCACTCCATGACAAGAACAGAGTATTTTGCATTACTACCCAGTATTGTCACTGCAATTGACCCATGAATTTGTCTTGTGGCTGAAGGACAGCATACTAGTCATGTTTTGTCCTGACTGGTCTCCATCTTCAAAATCTTAAACAAGGTACACTGATCTTTAAAATAGGCAATTATTCTATTTTTTTCTCTCTTGCCTTTTGCTACTACTGCTATGGGTTTTGCACTGCCATCCCCTCTCAGCAGTTTTCACATGGCAGTTTTTTTGTTAAAATTAAAAAGCAAGAACAAAAGCTACTTCAATCTTGCACAAACAAACACAGAGGTTTACTTTAGTGAAATCTCAAAAGATCAAATCTAAGACTTTAAGCCTGAAGTTTAGAGTTCACCAGAAATTGTAGAACTCTTTATATACTACCATATAAAACAATCATGAAATATGATCAAATCTAAGAACAAGACAATAAATAGGAAAGGATCTACACTTCCAGAAGTAACAGGCAATACTTTCAAAAGGGAGATCCTAACGAACATAAAATAGATTCTGACAAAGGGGATACAGAGAATATACAACTAATAAGGCAAAGTGGACAGGAACAAGAGATCTCTGAAACACTGGAATTGTGATGCTGCACCTACAATTAGAAAGAGCTGACAATTTGGATAGACAACTTTCACAAGGTACTCAGGTCTGTTTATGCTCTAAAGACTAAATCCCTCCAATACATGCAGTTTAAAATTACTTTATCACATAAAGTAAAGACAAAGATTTTCAAATGCCCCAAATTTGTTTAGCTTATCACATCTAGTTGACTTTCAGTGTTAGGGGTTTTTTTCCCCATATAACTTAGATCTTTAAGTAAAGCTACTTGTCATAATTCTAATAAAATAAACAGCTTTAACAATTTCACTGTAAAATGACTTGGATTCAGCACCCATCCAACATTTATTTTATGTCATCACTTTCAATATTCACGAAATGTTAGAATACTTCTCCCAGAGCATTTGAAACATGCTCAACAGTATAATTAAGGAAATAGGCTCCTAAACCGGCTGGCAGTAGTAACAAAAAATAATTCAATGTTCTTTGCAGAAAAAGATGCAAATTAAATAATCAGATGTCGCTACTCCTTTTTTGAGGTCAGGCAAAAGTACTTGTAAGCAAGGTTTTAGCACATAGAAATGTGAGGCAAGAGATGAAATAAACGAGCAAAACTCACCAAAAAGTACACTATAATCTTCTTACACTAAAAAATACTAAACTCAATACTCCAGCTGAAGTCCTGGAATGCTAACAGACTAAGTGCATAACATTTTGTGTAGATGCTCTAGTAAGGGCAATTAAAATGAACCTGCTTCTATTACTTTTTAGCAGCCTGCACAAGGAAGTTCAACAACTTTGAGTTTTATTTCTTTTAGTACTTTTATCAGAACATACAGCTCCAGATATTCTCCTGATCTCTATTCCTGAGAATTTATTAGTCATTTATGTGCACAAACAAAATATTTACCTATGTTTATCAATGGGAGAATAATACACTTTGCTCACAAAACACATATTACTCGACACACAAAAATCTAAATTATAAACTCTGGCTGCTGATGAAACGAAGTTGAAAATGCCCACAGCTTTTAAATTATCTTTCCTGTACTTTGCCCAATTACAGACTAGAACACTGCCCTCAGAACTGAATGGTTCAGCATACCAGTATAAGAGAGAGAGACCATCAAAACGCTCTGGTTCATCTTCAGCCCCTGGAGAAAGCAAGGACATCCTTCAGCACGGCAGGAAAAACCAGGAGAACACAACCAAAATGCCCTGGAGGTTTCCCGTTCAGCCGGGTAGAGGTTATGAGCAGGATGACTTCTGCTACCAACTAAAAAACCCAAACACGGAGCTCCAGCTGAGCGTCTCTGCCTACTTAATCTCTGAAAGCCTCTGCGTCACATGCACTAATTCACCTAGAGAGGTAATGCTTACTTTTTCTCTCTGTGAAATGGCCTTTTAGAGCAACTTTAAAGACTGATAAATGCAAAGGAGAAAATTTACTACACTGCGATTAAGCAATCTACATCCAGCAGCCAAAGGCAAATGAGATGATTAAAAGAAACTTATTTCCTCCTGTTCTTCTAGTAATTTATTTACATGCTCCCTGCAAACAAGGTCAAAAGCAGTAACTCATGACCTTTCTAAAGCAATCTTCCTAGCAGACTGGATTATGCAGAGCCACACAAAAGGGAAAGCCAACAAAGCAGACAGAAAGTATTAATGAAACTAATGTCATTATGCTATTACTTTTCATCCTCAGTTATGGTATTGGCTTGTGCCATGATCTAACTTGGTTTTTAGACTTTCAATATACAGCAGTCAAAAGTCAACACAAAAGTTGGGTTATATATTTTCTCTAGAAATGGAAGTTGACGTGCTTTTCTGTGAAAGGAAATAAAACTGCCAAATTTATGTCATTACACTGAGAATAATCTAGTTGAAAAAGTCAAACGGATCACCCCTGTTCCCAGAGCTCAGACTCTGCAACAGGAGACTTGGTCTTGCAGAGAGATGCACATTTTCAGAAGTTCTGAGCACTAACACCAATTTGGTTAATGACCTTTTCCTTCCAGGCTTGCCTCAGAAGAAACACCTCTGCTACTCCCCCTCTCTCTAAAAGGTCATAACAAGACTGCAGCTTGAAATGAAACCCAGCTACCCTGCGTTCACTGAGGGCTTTAAGTAGAAAGGTGAATCCTCTCTAGCCACAAACAACCCTGCGATCGATCAGACAGCATCTGTCAGGTCTGGAGCTGTGCAGCAGGAGGGCTCGGCTATGCCAGGAATGCAAACGCTTATCTCAGGCACCTCTGGTTTTTTAAAGCTGCAGTGACTGTGGTTTCATTAGTAGATAATCCTTCTGGGGAAAGGATCCCTTTGCTAGAGATAGCTTGCTGGAAATTCTTCCAATAGAGAGAGGTCAGTCCTGAGATCCTGCAATGCACACACAGAAGGGGCAGAGTGACCCACCACAGATTAAGGAGCAGAACAGAGATGCAAATGGGAACACAAAGCAGCCTTCCCAGCTCCCAAATTGTGAAAAGCCACGCTGGCACAGTGATCACATCCATTCAGAGATGAGAATTTGCCCCTTTGTAGCCTTTTCTCAATAAGTTCACTCTCCTGGTGTTACTGGGATTACAGAAAAGTCATTGATATTTTAAGCCTCATATCAATTAGATTTGCTCTAGGCAAGGTTACAAAAGATAAAATAGCAATAGTTTTTCTCCAACAAAACTACCTCTGTTCTTAACACCAGTGGAGTTCAATTTATGGTATCAATATCAGGAGCATTTGTTAAAATATATCACTCAGACCAACCAGTGCCACATTTTCTGCTATAGACACTCCCCAATTAACACATGGCTCAAGGCTCTGCATTTTCCTTGTTAAAAAGCAAAAAGTTATTTTTATTAAACTAGACATGACAAACTTCTGAACAATTTCAGCAGATGTAAAGTAGTATTAGGCTTACTGCTCTCATTTTATTAGAGTTATTCTCAGTAACACATCACTTGTTCACACAATTGCTCCTCTACCCCTTCTTCAAAGTAAATTGTGCTTTGTTCAGCTTCCTGAACTCACCCCCAAGGCTTCTATCCCTCTTTACCTTCAAATTCTGTTGCTGTGCTGCTTTTAATGAACGACAGCATCATTGCTTCTCTTGCAAGTCCTCTGCCTTTCAAGAACATGCTCAGAGGATAACAAATTACTTTTTACTTCCAGAAAGATGTAGGAAAATTTTAACTCAAAACTCCATGAAATTTAGCATAAATAAGTACGACTAAATTTTCAAGAGTTATCATTTTTTGTTAAGTATGATTCCTTTCCAATCAGCTGAAAAACTATTCCATTCTGGCAACATTTGTAATTACGACTTCTCTTTCCCAAGGGAGGTTTTGCAAGGCTTTAGCAACTGAGATGGATTACTGGGTAGTTTAGCAGATGACAAAAAGACCTGCAGCATCTTTGCAAGTTGGATTCACGAGATCTTTTTTGTTACAAATAAACCAAAGGCCTTTTATAAAAATCCTACATAAATCCATTATGTAACTGTAGCCTTTCAGCTTCACTAACCCTAAGTTCAGATTTTAAGGACCACAGGCAAAGGAATGCTGTATCATATAGCATGGATGAGCACTCAGTATGATCCCTCCAAACCCACTCATTATTCAAAATACATTTTGCTGACTAGGTTATGAAGATTAAAAGAAAACATATGTCATTATATGGCAATTGTGAAGCCTGAAAAAAGCCTGGGCAACATTGTAATTGTGGGGAAGCATGAATGGTTTGAGGCTAACCCCTGCATAGAGAAGAAAGGTATGATTTAAAGTTTAGCTAAACCTCAGGTAACATATAACCAAGTCCATTCTTGGAAGCATCGATACAATCTCCCACAAAAACTAAAAGCAGAGAAAATTACAGTCTGCCATCACCATGTAGCTGAAGTGCAGTTATAGGTGCCTTTCCTGCTCATCTCTTATGTGAAAAACCACCTTTGGAATACAGTGAGCTAGGAACTACTCATGAAAACTACTCATCTTTCACACAACTCCAGCAAGCCACAGCTGTCTGAAAGATGTATCTTTGTGATCACATACCCTGAATTTCCATCAGACGAGCAGAGTATTGGCTTCTTCAGGTCCCAGTAAAAAGCAAGTTAGCTTTTTCAATGTTTTGTGGTTTTTCTTCTCAAAACAATCAAGTTATTTATGAGGTGGCATAATTCTAAATCTATGCTAAATTGTTTTATTATTCTTCTGAATACTCTTTGCTGGATTCTATTGCACAAGTACAGCAAACACGGTAAGTCCAGTAAGAGCTGCCTGTGTCTGGTTTTAATTCTGGTTTTGATGTCAGCATTGGCATGGTTATTTGGCAGTTTGGGAAGGGTCTGGAGTTACAGTTTTCAATCATGACTGAATCCATGTTTGGCATTTAGAATCTGATCCAACTCTTAAGTGGCTAAGATTATGTTTTACAGACTGAATATAATTATTATTTTATATCCCATAGCATTGGTAAAAAGATGATGGTTCCTAAGTACTACACATAAAATATTAAAGGTATGGAGACAGAGTATTCTGAAAAAGGAATGCACTGTAATACAAAACCTCCATACCATGTCTTATGCTACTGTAGGCACCCCAGATGTACAAAGAAGTGATCTACTACATACAAGCATGTTTTCATAGTTCAAGAGCACTAAATTAAGAAATGTCTATGCAGGTTTTTATCTCTACAAAACCAGTCCTAACCAAGTGCTGATAAACTTAATGAAAAGCTTAAGGGACAATTCCTCCCTTAATGTATAAATTCACTGGTGTTGGTGTCAGCTGTTCTACAACGTTACTGCAGACTGCTTCAGTATCAAAGTTATTTTCCTTTAAGAATTCATCAAGACAAGATCCTAGCAATGAAACTACAAGAATTTTCATATTATAATCCAGTAATTGTATTTCTACGTCTAGAGGAAAAACAGTACTTACTCCTTCTCCGTATTTGTCAGGGGATCTGTACTGGACATCTTCTTAGAAGCACTATTAAAATAAAAGTTAAAAATGAAGAGTTCTGACACACGAAGAACAGGCTCCTACCCAGGATCAAAACTGCTGGGAAAAAAAAAAAAAAAAAAAAAAGGAGAAACCACTTTCTCAAATTTACATAGCCATGTTTATTTTCAGACACTGCAAACGATCTTATTTATTATTGACTAGTTGAAATCAAACTGGAAAAAGACAACTGCCAGGACAAAATGCATACAATTCACTGCTGAAAACAGTTAACAACTTGGACTTTCCTGCAGTAGTGCCAAAATATTTCACATCCTAATTTTCTCCTAATTTATAAAGTAGAAATTAGGGTAAACCTGAATTCCTTGTGATTAAAATCTTCTAAAACCAGAAAGAACAGATTACAATTCCAGGATGACGTAATGTAACTGCTGAAGGCAAAGTCAATCTCTTTTTTTTTCCCATTGGAAGTTATTTGGAGAGGAAATGTTGCTTGGAACATGATAAGGTGTTTTATGTGTCTTGTTTACTCGTGGTTTTTTTTTAACTTACTCTCTGGTATTTAGTATCTCTGAACTTCTCACAAGAAGAAGAAAAGGCCAAAACACATGAAATGGACTTACACACCACTAAAAAACTCCCAGAAATTCCCATTGTAGTTTTATTAGTACATACAACAGGTTGACAGGAAATACAACCGTGGATGTACTGAATTACAATCATTTCAAAAACTGCTACAAATGCATTAATGCAAAAAATATCTGTTTGTATCAGTAGTAGCAAATATTCCTGACCTTGTGAGCTGCACAGTTGAATCCTCACATGCCACAACCCAGAACAGGAATTATTTCCAAGAGGGACAAGGAACTCTCGCAAAACACAGGCAAAGATGGCACAGTGTCACACCACAAACCCTGGCCAAGCCACAGCAGAATCCCCAGGTGCAGTGTCAGCCTCCACAAAACCACACTAATTCCTGCAGGTCTGTATTTCTTGTGTGAAGATGTTAAGTGCACTTTGGACTACCACAAATGCTCCTGCAGTAAACATTTTCAGGTTTTGCTCGCTAAAGGATCAAAAAAACCCAGTCACCTGAACACAGTGGAAATACCACAGTACGGCTACATGGAGCCTTTACCATTCTCTTATTCAACATGAAAATGAAGCAGTATCAGGAGCTGCCAGTCCTTGTGTGATTCACGTTACTGGAACCACCACAGGGGAAGAGAAGCACAACTCTAAAGCAGTACATTCAAGTATTGCTACAGCAAATTTTATGACACTGCATGGCACTAGCCGTTCGAAAAACTATTGTTTGTGAATTTGCCTGACTTTGCCCGGCCTGAGGTGACTGCTGTTTGCAAACAGTGCCGGCTACCTTTGCAGCATGTCAGTATCTGTGCCAGAACAAAACCAAACCCCTAGAAATGAAAATAAGGTGAAGCAAAACACCAGGAGAAAAAGGAACAAACAAACAACCGGTGTCAAGTGTCCACAAAAGGGGAGAAATTGCAGGGCCGCGGAAGGACCGGCCGCGGAAGGACCACCCGCAGCAGCCCCGCGCCCAGCGCCCCTCCTGGGGCGGCCAGCGCGGAACCTGAGGGACAGCCAGGTATCTGCGGGACGCAGGTCACCCCTCGGTACCCGGGTACCAGGTACCTCCGGTGTGCTGTACCTGCGGGACACCCACCCCTCCCGCTGACCCCGCTCCTTGCCGGCCTTTCAGTGTCACTCCCGTCCGGCACAGCCGGCTCGGTGCGGGCCCGGGGGCGCGGGCCCCCGCCCGCCTGAGGGCTGCTCCGGTTACCTCGTACACAACCTGCGCCCGAGCCGTCCCGCTGCCGAGCGAGGAGTGGGCATCCACGGGCGGCTCTGAGGGGGCGCGGCGGACAACGATGCGATGGCGGCGCGGCTCGGCCCGCCCTCTCCCGCTACGTTCCCACCTCCGTTCCTGCCCCATTTCCCGCCCTATTCCCACCTCCGTTCCTGTCCCAT
>WEKY01050203.1:23926-59432 GCA_013390045.1 Picathartes gymnocephalus
TTTTTTTTTTTTTTTAAGGAACTTGCATAGTTTTAAACAAATTGCTGTTTTCACAAAATATAAACTTTTAAAATCTTAGTATTAAAAATTGCTAAGTGTAAGAGAAGATCAGGAGTCTGTGTGTGTGAAATGTAGCTGATGAAACAAAATATGTGCTTCAGAAAAGATCAATTTCAAAAAATAAAGAAAACCAGCTCTGAAGTAGAAATTAGGACTCAATTCTGTAAAGCCATTCTGAACTTGTTTAGATACAGGTTTGATATTTATCTCTTGATCGATCCTGTACAATTCTTTTCATGCTATTTACTTGCGTTAATGAGATTTGATACATACTTAGGAGATTGATTTTTTCCAGTCCCATTTTGCATAGAAAAAAAATCAAAATCACAATAATACTTCCTAGGATACAGAAAAGAGTTCCCTTCCTTTCTCCCGTGAATGTGTTGGAATTGAAAATGTAGCCAGCCAAAGGCTTAATAAAACCACATGCTTGAATCATACAGGTTTGGTAACAGCAGATGAAAAATAAATAAATAAGAGATGATGCATTTTAAACTCAGAGTCTCCTTAATAATATAAAAACCCACAGACTCCACCATTTGGACTATTAACTAACCCAACAGTGCATCCATCAAGCAAAACCATCCACCTACATAACCAGAATGTAGTAATAGTGGCTTTGCAAGGAAAACAAGATCATCTTCTACCTTTTTTTAATAATTGTCAGCAGTATTTCAGCATTCATAAAGCATTTTCATGTCGAGTCCTAGATGACTGCACAATTATGGCTTAGCAGAAGCTGAAACATGCAAAACTACTTGGGGCAATATAATTAACAACCATAATTATCAATCAGTAAAGGACAGTCATTAAAGATTTGCTACAAGCCATTATTCACAATTCAGAAAAAGCTTTGATTCAGGCAAAAAATCAGCAGAAAAAGTGAATTCTCAAAGTGCAACAGTATTTCAGCCTCTAGATCATTAACAGGAAACAAATGAAAAGAACCTATGGTTTCTCATTTTGTGCATGGCAGATAACTGTGCTTAGCTGGAGAAGCAATAAACCTGCATTTGAACAGATCTCTCTCTCATTTTTCTTGTCCAAGTTTCCCTCTTAGATTTGACATTATTTGCTACTTTAGTTACATGAATTTGCATGAAATTCTGCAAGTGAGACTTTAGAAAAATCAGTAAGAGTGGTGTCAGTCTGTTGTGTCCTGTACCTCTCAACTAGAGAATAAAATTCTGCATGTGTCGGAAGTGTATTTTTCACAAGGAAGAGCAAAAGGAATGTTTGCAGTCCTGCAGTTCAGGAGCTCATCCTTAATTACCTCCTCCCGCTCACGTTGTATCCTCTGGTTCTCCAGGAAACGAACTCTGTTCCGTGAGAACCTGTTGAAGGTGCAGAGGTAAATGTTCATTCTTACATTCCTCTGATGTGCTTTAGAAGAAAATAATCAACCAGTTATAATCAACTGTTGATTCTCGAAAGACTCCAGAAGCACCAAACAAGCACTCCAGGTGCTGTTTCTGGGGAATTTGTCTCTTTCTGACTCCCATTCCAGGGCTGTGGTCCTGGGATCTCCTATACCAACACCAGCTGGTTTGCTCCTGCCCTCACAGCCATCTGCTTGTTCCTAAACAAAACCAAGGCTCCTCTGACCGTGGTTTGCCTCTGTTCACACCAGGCAGGTAACTATGAACATCCACTGTGCCAAATCCAGCTCCTTCTGACCAGAACACTCTTCCAGCTGAGTCCCAGGAAGCATTCCATCCTCAGAGCTCTGGGCATTCCCTCGTGCCCTTCCAGGACAAACCACACACCTACTCTGGCTCACAGCCCTCTCATTACTGCAGGCCTTCGCAATACTTTTTTTTTTTTTTTTTTTTTTTAGAAAAGAAACCCAAGCTTTAGGTGCTGGTTGCTTGTCCNAACAAAAAAAATCTACCTGCATAAATATGTATGTTTTCTAGGAGTGATAACAGTGGTACAGTGGGTCCAGAGCAGACCCAGGCGGGTGACACTGAGCACCCACAACGTCACTGTGTTTCAGCACCAGGAGCCCCAAGTTGTATGGAGTTGTTTATCCAACTGCATTTGCTATTCAGGGTCACTGTACTAGGGAGGCCCAGAAAAAGAGTATAGATGCATGAAGAAACAGCAGGAAAAAACCTTTCCGACTGCAGAGCACAAAGTATTTATCTGCAATCCAGGAAGAATGAAGAAGCTGCAGAGACACTAGAGGGAGGCACTGTTACACATACGAGCTGTTGGTTGCACAGTGGAGATTGCTCCAGATTTAATTTGGATTCTACATTAATAATCAGAAACAGAAAATGCAGCACAACTCATCCTCCAACAACACAGACAGTGTGAAACAGATGCACCTCATTAAAACCAGTTGGCCCTTTACACACCTCATTGTTCAGAGGGAGATCCAATGAACAAATCTTCTGCAACACAGAATTAACCAGATATGTTTTTATACTAATCCACTCTGAAGTGCAGTGGATCTGCACTCAGGAAGACCTGTTACATACAAACCATAGCATTACATTACTAGAATACAGTAGTTTTCTGTCCAAACTAATCACTCTTTTCATCACCACGTGTTTAGTGAGCAATCTGTTGAATTATACCCACAAGCTCCTATTCACAGTTTGAGGTTCCTGGCCTCACCAGTCTTCATCACTTGTAACAAAAATGTAAGCCCGCATCTGACTTCAGTGGATTTACACAAAAGCTGAATAAAATTCCTTTTTGCTTATTAAAAGGAAAAACCTCCTGAAGGAAGAAATAAGCACACAGTTCTTTCAAGGCAGCTGTTGTAAATCCACCAAGACTACAGTAGACAACATTTAAGAGTAAATGAAAACCTAATATTGTCATGATTAGGCCCAAAGCTTATGCCTGACACTTAGAAGAACTAGTGATATTTTCAGTGCGGCACTCAGAAGAGGATTAAAAAGAAAAGATGACTAAATTCCATACATTTGCTAAATTTAATAAAGAACAATTGCATAATGATTCCTAGAACACTTTTTAACTGTGGAAGAGATCAACTACTTAAGATGGAAGGGTATCTCCTATTTAATAAGAACACTCTCCATGAGTATACTCATGTGATATTCTGGGGAACAACACTGGAATTTTAAGTTGAAAACTAATTTCAGTTTTCCTAGCATCCAGTCATGCTACCAGTGCCATAACTGACAAATACCCAGGATATCAACAAGAGTACTGCTGTGCTTTCATGTGTGAAAGAAAGAAACATTTTCAGCTGTAAGACAAGCAGAACAGCGTGTTTCAATCCAGCTGAGAACAGCAAGCAACTCTCCTAAGTGTGCAGTGAGGCAGAAGGCTGCTCCATGGCCAAATCCTGCAGTAAAGCTGTCAAAATTGTTTAGAAAGGAGGACAAGTACTCCTTCCTGGAAGCACAGACACTTAACAGAGATAAGCACCAGCACCAAAGGATTTGTAGCAGCTGTTGACACATTCACTGGACTCTGCCGAAAAGGGATGTCAAATTCCAAATTATTTTTGTGTGCCTTCATCTGATTTCCTGCCCATGCTGTTAACTTGCTTCACATCACTCTAATGTTTCCTAACTACCTTCCTGACCCATTCCTGAAGTGTTTAGGAGGCAGCAAATACATAATTTTCTCTTTTTGCAATCATATTTCCTTTCTGAATTTAAGGACAAAATCTGTCTCCACAGGGAGGATCAACACCAGGCATAGGGACCATCTCTTCATTAAGTGCATTTATTTAGGTAGGATTCCAAATGGGAGAAGAGAGGCCCTGCACTTACCTTTCATGTCCCAGGAGGACGTTATTCAGATCTTCATTTACTTGTATTAGCTCAACAATCACATCTTCATTCTCCACTGTCACCAACAATTCCATGATCCTCTCCTGCATCATCCGACAGGTCTTGTACAATTTCTGCCCGAGGCAAGGGAAGGAAAAACAATTAAAAATTCTAACTGTGGTCTCTCAGTGTGTCAGTTCTGGAGATGAATGATAAGACACTCAAGCACTGCAGAGTCACAGGTAACATTCCTTAATCCACACAAACCACACGGGTACCGACCATTGCAAATAGAACAATGTCCATGTCCTTGATCTCTGCAATGCAGGCCACAACTCCCACCACCACCTCACTCCTACCCAACCCCTACCTCTCGACCCACCTTCATTTTTAAAGCTGTATCCGTCTCTAAAGCCTAAATTACAAATTGCACAATGACCAGGACCCCTCTGGGTGATGTAGAACCAATGTGATTTGATCCTGCTTGAAGCTGATTAAACTCAGCAGGATACTTGGATGTAATCCTGTTCAACGTCTGCTTGAAGAAAAGATAATATTAGTCTGAAGGTCAGAAGTACTCTGTAACAAAGCCTCAAGCTCCAACTATTCCTTTAAGTGGGAAGTCTGGATAAACTCAATCTACGGATTTTTGAGAAAGTAACACAAACCTTACAGAATCAGCAGATAGGAGAATTATGAGAGTTTATTTAGCAGAATTTTGCACTATTGCCTGGTGAAGTGGAAGACAGTCTGTTTATATTACTCCCCTCTGCAGATTTTGCATGTTCAAAGAAACAAATTCTTTAGCAACGGGAACTTTAACTAAGCCAACATTTTTTCTCCTTCACACTGCATTTGCAAATGTAAGCTGGCTCTGCTTAAAGAAACAAAAACAAAGGAGGGGGAAAATGACTATTTGCACACTACTATCAGAAATTGCTTTGATATTCAAAGTGATCTGATTTTTCCTCAAAAAAATACAGTACTTCACGTAAATCAATTATTTATGTAAAAGTAAATTTGCACCCCTTTGCTAAATCTGTGTCAGGATTGAAGAGTGCTGTACTTTTAAGTACTGTATCTTCACAGCCCAGGATAAAACACCCAAAAATATGTTCAGCTTAATGTCTGTAATTACATTTAAAACCTCCCTGACTCCACACTTTACTACCTGATCCACATTTAAAAACCCGTGTATTTCTTATGACTCCATTACACAGGCAGACTGGCTCCTTTTCAAGTGTCAATACTCAATTCAGAAGAAAATTGAGTCACTCATTTCAGGCATGGATTTGCCTGAAAACTGTAGTTTTACAGTGATGGAGTAGCAGCTGGAATCATCAGTGATTCCAATACATTCACGTTAATTCTTACCAGCTGCTGATCTGGACCCAAATTCCTGCACTTCATTCACTATCTGTTCACTATGTCTATTCACCATCCAGCACAAAAGTTTGTTACTCTTCTTGGCTGATCCTGAGCTATTCTTTAACTACAGTTATTGGCCAGCACATTATTTCCAATGAAATCTGGTACCTTAAGCCTTGTCCAAAACAGGGTGGGGAGAGAGGCGCCTGGCCACTAAAGACGATATAGAACTGTAAACACATTACACTGATCAAGTTCACCTTGTTACAGATTTTATTGAGGGACTTCAGATAATCTGAAGGACTGAAATCAATGTCTTCAACTCACTCAAAGTCTAAACAAGCAGCTCTTTTAATAAAGGATTTTGTTCTGTGACCACAAAAGTCCAATCCAAGCAATCCAGGTAGTGCCACAAACAAAAAGAGAACATTAAACACTGTTCAAGGAACAGGCTGGCCGTGTCTGATGTTTTACACCACTTGGTGCACAGGGGAAAAAGAACAGAAAGAACAACAGCGAAAGGAATGAGTTTTCATTCACTCTCCCACATATGGGAACTCCACACCCTGTCCTCAAGCCTTTTGCCAACGATTTTATTACTGGGAGTGTCAGTAAGAATCCACTGGTTTACTGTGGGCAGCTGAATCTGTGCACCCGCATACAGAAGTGCCACACTAGAAGACAGGAAATGAAAGAACAAACTTTTTCTGTTTCCCAACCTTGTCATGGACTGGACAGAGGTGGTCAAGGGTGTTAAACAAGTGTATTCTCAACAGCACCCAGTAAGGGTTCATTGCACAGGGAAATTTCTATACTGGGCAGGAGAAGTGCACTCAAGGCTTGCAAAAATTAGATCAGCTCTTTACAACATTTAATGCTGCAAAACTGCCAAAAATGGTTCCTCACTGTAGCAGTTTGGAGATAAGGCTAGAAACAGAAAGATGTGGTAAAAGCTTTTTAAGTTCTTACAGACAACATGAAACCGAAAAGCTTCCATTAACATAGGTCATTATTGCAATGCTAAAGTAATACTGAACTTTTAATTTCTAAACTGGAAAATACAGCATGAGCACACAGTATCACCGAAGGAACAGGTACAGGTTCACTGCCTCATCACTGGACTATTGCAATACACTTCCTTCAGGCTACTCTTTAAGAGCACATGGATTCCTCTGCAGCACAGCAAGCTCCCAACCTCTGAGGTCACACACACAAAGCCAACGCTTCATAATCTTCACTGGCCCTCAGCCTGCCCCTGTGGGACTGGTGATAAAGAGAGCTCTGCAAACTGCAGGACGGATATGAGAGCAACACTGTGTCATCATCTATTCTCCCACAAGGCAACTGCATTCAGCTGGAATGTTCTCGAGGCTGTTGGACAGAACATGCTCCATAGAGAACACTCCATTATGAAATTCCTTTGCCACTGGAATTCCCTAGAGCTTAAATTTGCATTGCAAGCTGTATTGTCCCTTCCTGACTATTGAGATGCCAAGGGAAGGAGATGAAAGAGAGCTGAGTGAAATGAGAGATGGAACCCAGTTGCTGGGTTCCACTTCTCAATCTGAATTCAGATGTTAAAAGACAAGATATAACACTTTAAAAAGCAACTATGACCAAACCAATAGCCCCTATCAGTGAATTATCATGTACCTGTAAAAGATTCATATCATCTGGATTTTCAGAGCCAGGAACATTTTCTTTCAATATTGATGACATGACTCTCACATTCATTTTTGCCATATCCAGTTCACTGTACAGTTTCCCAATCTGTTGGAATTCAACAGGAGAATATTGTGTAGGTGAACAGAGCAAGCAGAATAATTCTTACCCCTAATACACACTTTCTTCCCCATTAGGTATAATATAGACTTAACTAGCATTATTTTACTCTGGTAACATGCCATGAAAATGAATGGGATTCGTTCAGCTTTTAAATGTGCAATCAAACTAAGATGCAAGCCTGAAAGCACTACTTTTCCTTACAGTTAATCCCTCTCACTGATGTTACTGTTCCTCCTGTTAGTTACATACAGGGCAAGCAGGAATGGAAGAGAACTATCCTTTCCTTCCTGCTTTTTATAATAACCTCTTCAGACAAGCCTCACGTGAAGGTCAGTTTGGCTTTCTCGCTTATCTCTCAACAAGTGTTTATCAGTTTGCGTAACAGCACTCTAAGATGTGATTAGATATTCACACACTCGAGTGGCAATTCCACAAACCTAAGAGAGGAAGCCAGAGCTACACCCCATGAACTGAGGGTCCCTCCAGTGGCACCCAGGTTGCTCCAGTCAGACGTTCACAGCACCTTTCAGGTGGGCCCCCCCTCCCCTAAACCTGTAGGGTTGCACCTGCTCTGAAGTCAACAACAGCGTTGGGCCTGCGGGAAGAGGCAGGAAGGAACCTTTGGCAGGACTGGCAGAGGATGGGGATGACTTTGCACAAGGCTGGGGTGAAATCTGTGAAAACACAAAAGAAATAGAGCTTGGGTTAAAGGAAGTTGCAGCAGGCATCCTGCTGAGAGAGGAACATCTCTCAGGCTACACAACTGGGCAGCAGCTTCCTCATTATCAGTGCTCCCAGGAATTTGTTGAGCAAGTCCTATTTACAAAAATAAATCTAATGGCTATTTGGTAATGAAATGAGGCTTGGAAATCAAATACCATTAGAAAGGATTTGCAAGTAAGTTCCATCACAGGATAAAGTGGGAATGGCTCAAGAAGAGGCTAGCAAGGAGTAATTAAGCCATCTAAGAGCAAAGAGTCCTTCCCAGAGTGCCACTGCAATTTTGCAGTGCAGGACAGTTTGGAATGTGAACATGCTTGGAAGCAGCAGAAGGGCTGGGGGGCAGAGTCTGGGTCTCTGCAGAAGGTGAACTTAAAAACCTCCTGGACTGAAAAGCAGCAACAGTCTGAGAAAGCTTCACCTGCATTGCATTTGAACTGCTAAAGCAAATGCAAATGTAAACCCCAGCCTGCACTACACACTATAAACCCTTCCCTTCCTGGAGACTGAGGTAAAAACTGTTCAGGTCGTCTGAGACAAACAGAAGGTTTGCCACTGATTTTAATTGGCATGTACCTGAGGTAGACAAAATTAATATCTGTTGAGAGCATTCTTCACACAGCTTGTCAAACAACCTTTAAATACGTGAGCTTTTGTGCACTCCGCTATTCAACCAGCAGATTGAACTCAGGATAAATCTGAATTATTCCTGCCTGCACTGATTATAGACATCTCATTCTGTAATTACAAGATTCCACACAGTGATGGATGGCTCTCACACTGCCCAAAGCTCTTGTGAAAATTCTTCTAAAAAAAAAAACCAACAAACCAAATCTAGAGAGAATGGCATTAAACCATATACTGTATTTTCAGCTGATGTACAATGCTCAAACCATACTTATATTTACTGTCCTAAATGCCACACAATACTACCTATGACATAGGCTTTAATAACACTTACTGGGCAAAGCCGGAGAGATATGCAGACAACAATCTTTTCTTACAGATTCCTATATCTCTCCATTTAATCTTAAAGATAGATGATGCTCATATTCTGAACAGAACGTGTTTTTGTAAAACTCTCTTATTTTTGTTGAGGCTTTCAGAAACTGACAAGTTTTGAGCACTAAGCACTCATTTATTTTGAAGTAAACAGCATGCACAGATCTTCAAAAGCCTCAAGACAGAGATGCTTCATTTCTGAGAACATATCCATGAATCTGTACTTGGAAATGAAATAAGCTACAATACAGGTCAGGGTTTTTTCTTGTTATCTTAGCTGTTATAACTGAAACCGATTCCTGCTCACGTGCTTAAGTAGTTTGGTCATATTCTGCCCTGGAAGATTTAAATAAAAAAAACCCAGATCAAACATGCCTTCTGTGTCCCACAAAATTAACCCATCCCGTTTCTGAAGTGTCCTTGTATATCCCCACCTTAGATCCACCACTGCTGGTGTCAGAGGATGGAAACTCCACTCCTTTCTTCAGCAATTCTAGGTAAACTTCTTTTACTTCGCTCACATCCACCATCCCTTGAAAACCTCGTGCCCAAACCTGGTTTTGAAATATCAGGGACAGTAACAGCCACAGAAATGGTCAGTCAGTGGGTCAGACAAATGCCTGTAAAACATGTGCTACCAAAGACAGGTCACTGCCCTCTTGCACACTGGGTAACTCAATTCAGTGCAGCAGGAACCACAACAGCTCAAAGTTAAGCTCTGCTTTAGGAAGAGGTTCCCAGGATTTGAACAGGCAGCACAATTAAACATTTACCACATTAGCAGAGACACTGAACACTCACAGCTTACTCCAGACTCACCATGATAAAAGTCAGGATTTTCTCCTGCATCTCAATGGGCAGGTTGTACCTTGGGTTCAGCAGTTTCACCAGCTTGTCTTTGCAGAAATCCTTCTTCACAACTAAAGACTGGAATCTTGGGCCACAGTTCTCCATACACATCTCAAGCAGCTGCACACAAAAGAAACCCTTCTGTTACACAAAAATAGGGGGAAAAAAACCCCACAACTTGACGGCTTTTGTTTCTTTTTGTTTAATTTGTTTCAAGGAGTTGTGGGGAAGAGTAGGAATGGATATGAACAGATTATGGGTCACTAAAATGCCTGAGGAGGTTATTTCAGGGAAACAGCAGCTCCCCTGTGTGCTTTGTTATAGCCCATGGTTCAAAGGAGCTGTGCCAGCCAGAGTGACACTATTTTTAACAGAGAAGCATGGTTACACTTGTTTCTATGTCTCAGCACTTACTGCACACACAGTACCTTAACAGCAGGAAATGTGCCCGTATCTTAAAAAAATTACTTTTACAGATTCAACAATAGAATTAATTCACTGCCTAGCACATAAGTTCCCTGGTCTGACAGATGCTGAAGAGCTCTGCAAGAGAAAAAAAATCAGATAACTAAATGCCTGTCCTCCAATCTGCCCTGTGAGAGACTAATAATAAAATAGGAAAGAACAAATTCACTAACTTGGAGCACAATTTTTCCATGCGTTTCAAAGGTCACATTGATTTGAAACAGATGAGCTGAAATGTTCCAATTGTCAGAGCCATCTTCGTGAAGGAAGCCTACTTCCAAAACCCTGCTTGAAATGCTCAAAGCAGGATCCCTGCAAGCCCCGTGCCTGCCCCATCAAACACAGCAGGATGGGGTAAGGACATTAATACTCCTCCCTTGTACATCTGGAGGTGGCTGATTACAGTTCCCATTTTGCAGAAGAGATGTCAAAAGCTGCCATTACATCCCAGTCACCTGGGACTTCACAGGAAACCGGGCTCAATCAGATCAGGTGCAGAATCAGGAACAAAACTCATCTTGCCTGGCCCAAATCTGAAGATGGATGATGACCCACAGAGGGAAAAATGGTCACTCTTGTGCTTCTTTCTCTTCAACTGCAGCTTCATTTTCCCTTCCAACGTAACAGGGAAGATAGGAAGGTGAAAGCAACAGGCTGACATTAACAAAAGGCTGGAAAATGTAATGTATTTTGAGACAAAACTTCCTTTGAATCATGTAACAGACAGGACATATTCTCAAAAGGATACACATATTTAAGGGGATGATATTGTGATCTTGATAAAAGTAGGTTAAATATACTTTCCTATTCAGAGCAGACTACGTTTGACCAAGTGAAATAATTTTAGTAGCTCACTTTCTAGCCTCAAGACTCAGGGATTTTTCTCTCAGTGTGATCAGGCACTTACAGAACAGATTTAAGAGCAGAAGGAAATATATTGCCAAAATGAAAACAGGGTAGAACAAAGAGACTCTGGCAGACTGCTGTGCAAAAAGCTAACTGAAAGATAATTACAAAAACATCTTGACTCAAAACATTATTTTTCATAGAGAGTAGTACATGAAACATATGCTAATAAGCCAAGTTATTTGCCTGTGCAGTACTTCAAAGATGGTTTGTGTAAAATATTTTCAACCCAGTGCATGGGAATTTGTTATACTACTCCCTATTATTAATTCCCTACTTAAGGGACTGAGTATTTACCCGCTGAATGAAAGTACTGAACTAATGGTCTGGATCCTCCACTCAATTGTGCCAGCCCAGCCCACTCACTCAGGGTAAAACTAAGCTGGTATAAGAAGAACAAGAATTTGACTTAATTATTTTTAACTGGACTATTCATGAACAAGCCACTTGCATACTAATAACACCTTTCATTAGAATTTCAATATGGGCATTTGTTGTGCACTCCAGTGCAAACAGGGCTTCATAGTCCCAAGCATTTCCACTGGAAGAAACAGATCCAAGCTGGCCAAGCCAACCACTGCTCCACACAGCACAATGGAAACTCAACAGAACGATGCTTTAATAACAAAACAGGCAAATTAACTTCAATCAAACCATTGAACTTCCTGTCAGTGACAAACAGGATGTGAGAAGTGTTGGAATTGACAGAGCTGCTGTGTTCTAGGATAACTGATCCTGGAGATCTGCACTGAGCAAAAAAGGCAAACTGTGTAATCCAAGGCCTCTGGTTTACAGGACTGAATCAGAACTAAAATGATAAAAGGCATCTACAGAGAGGTGAAACCAAACGGTGAGGCAGAAAGAAAAAAGGGGAAAGTTGGTGAGTATAGCAGGAAGTCAACTCTGTTCCTTATAACAGAGAGCTCAGTCAGACGTCAGGACTCGCTGCTCACCTGAAGCAGCCAGGTTGGGTCCATAAAGGTGAGCAATGGGTGCAGCTTGAGAGGGACTCTGCCAGACCCAAGGTGGCTGCAAGAAAACCCAAGCACTTTGCTTCTTCACATTTCTGACTCCAGGGGAACAAGCCATTAATCCATCTCCAGGATCACAGTCCACTGAACACATACTGATGCCTGCCCAGCTGAGGTTTGGAACTGCAAGATGCCGCTTCCAAGGGCAGCACTGAAATCAAACCGGTACGAGCAGCTCTTTCAGCTGCCACTCACCAATTACAGTGCAGGGGCTGGGTACACTCGATCAAGGTTCAGCATTTCAAAAACACTGAATTTTCAGAAGTCCTGAGTTTTTCAGATTTCACATTTCAACCACTGAGATTTGGACTTCTTTTGCTCCCACTCAATGTCCTCTTCTTTTCTTGTTTGTCAACATATACCATAAAGTACAATAAAATTGAGTAGTATTCTTTTAATTGAGGAGCTGGAGGACTCTCTCATGCTTTTGTTTTTTCAATCCTCTGCTTTGTGAAATGTTAATTTAACAAACTAAAATCTGAAAGCCAAATGTATCATGCTAAATATTTTCTTCATCAGAAAAATTACACATGATTGAAAGGAAAAGTGGAAATATTCTTAGGAAAAAATACCCTTCAAAATTTAATTCTAAGCAATTATAGAATGGCTTATTTTAGAAGAGACCTTAAAGATCAACTAGTTTCAATTCCCCTGCCATTCACTAGATCAAGTTGCTAAAAGCCCCATCCAACCTGGACTTGAACACTTCCAGGGATGGGGCATCCACAATTTCTCTGGGAAAATGGCCTCCTTTAAAATATTTTCCAACAATGTAATACAGAGGTGAAACAGTAATTTAATCTTAAATTTCTGCCCAGTGCTTTGAATGCAGGAGAGGGACACATTCAATAAACAACTCCCCCATGTGCTGTCCAGCTCCTAAGACCGTATAGGTATCAGAACTGGGGTACTGCAGCAAATGCTGTACAAAACCAATGCTGATCTGTGGAGGCAACTGAACAGCTACCCCAGTGTTCATTGCATCATTTAATTACAGGATTTATGTATCTAAGAGTCTAAGAGTAATAAAAAGTCAAGTAACACACACAGTCTGTTGGATTCCTGCCTGCAAATGCTAATCCTGTTCACTGATTGCACAAGCTCCAGTGCCAGCCCTGATCTCTCCGTGTTATCAAAGGCTGGGCATGAGGCAACTCCAGGGCCTGACACAAACACCTCCATCCATGTGACTTCCCAGGAGCTGCAGCAGCTCAGAGCACCTGAAGCCAAGCCACAGCCAGCACATCACACAGCTGGCACTCAGCCTTCTCCCTCCGAGTAAATAGAGAAGCATCCAGGAGCGAGGAGGAGGAATACACTGCGGAGGTTTAACCCACCTCAGCAACAGAACCAGGGCTGACACGTGCAGACGAGCTGCCTCCGTGAAGACTTTCACACTCCACTCTGTGTGTATCCTCGGGGAATAGCTTCATTAGAAATGCTAAATTCAAGGATGAGTAGATAGAAGCAGATCAAAGTGAACTTCCAAAAAAATGTGATTTGTAGATCCTTCTTAGTTGTATCTAATGTAGGTAGGAGAGACAATCTGGTGTAGAGTCTCAAAAGCTAGAGGACCTCATTTACTGTAACAAATACGGGCACTAACAGTTCATCCAAAAAGAGCCCTTATTTTTGCAAAACTCTGGGAGGAAAACAATTTTTAAGAGATGAGAGTTACACAGGGAGAGAAGAGCTTGTGTTTCAGGAATTTTTTTTTTTTTTTTCCATTTGCAATGAATGCTGTTGTCATCTAAGCATTTCAAAATGGAAAACAGGAAAAATTTCATTAAGGCAATTAAGAAGCTAAAGCAGAAGATGTAGCACATAGGAAAAGTGATGTGGGAAAGGTAAAAGCCACACATGGCCAGCAATGAGGTCATCAAAGGAAATATTTTACACATGCTAAAATTATGGCAGTACTGGTAAAAAAAAAAAAAAGAAAAAGGAAAGAAGCCAGAGGCAGAGGGAGAGGCAAAGCATAAAAGATCTTATGTAAGAACAAAAGCCAGAAAGAGAGAGAGAGAGTTAGAGGAAAGGCTGGGACTTACTTAAATTAAAAAAAAAAAAAAAACCAAAAAAAACCAGATTAAGGAATACAGGGAGAAGAAATCTGCAATCAGAAAACAGCAGCTGGGCCAAGAGGATGGGACTGCCTGGCAGGCAAGCTGCAGGTGTGGTGGGAGTGGGTGAGGACAGAGAAAGGAGCTGGAACAGGACACGAACTGCACTCCCAGCCGAACCTGCTGCACGCTCCATGTGCAATACAATGAGCTTCGAGGTCAGTGTGATCATGTTCTTCCTTGGATACACCCAGAACAAGATCCCACTTACACATACTCAAAAGCTAAGCTATAATGTCCCCTTGGGTATATCTGCACTGCAAATACCCAAGGAACCCTCCTAAACCTAAACCCTGGCTTACCAGCAGAGACTGTGCCAGGTAATCAGAACAGGACCTCACTGCACTAGGGCTGCAGGAGACAGACCTGACACAGGGATTGCAGGTGCAGTGGAAACCCAGTGATTCCATTATGCAAACACACAGAACACACAAAAATGTGACTCATGAGACAGTGGAGGAGGAAGCCAAGGAAGAAGTGCGGAAACAGAGTGAGCTGAAGGTCTATATTGACATGTTTAACACAATTATCTGTATCTCTAACTTGTCAGGAGACACTTGGGTAATTGCTAAGCGACCTACAATTTGGCACTATCCATGACCCATCTTCTTTAATCACTTCTCAGCACATCTTGATATAGATAATGATTTTGCACAACAAATACCAAACCTATGAGTAATAGTACTCAGAGTGATACAGACAGACCTCTAAAACCTCAAAAAAGGAAATGGTGAAGAAAATACTTTCAGCCAATTAATGAAAGACTAAAATCCCCAAGAACTTAAAATACAAAAGGTATCACTCTTGTCACAGTTGCAGTAGTGGTAGTCAAGAGTAATTCAAGCCAGAAACTCAGGACTTAGGACAGTATTAGAACTTCCTGCATTAACATACTCCAGTAAATCTTAAACTGACTCGAATCACAACACCTCCCCAAACCCTGGGGCAGTTCAGGAACACTGTCAAATTCTAGAGGCCAGGTTATGTCAAGTGAGGATGTTCTCAGACACTCCTTTACCCATAACATCTGAATTTCACACAGCTCACCCTGCCTCTCGCTCCCTTACTTAGCTCACCATGGTTACCTTTTCCCTCAAGTTTATCATCTATGTGTGATAACATTTCCTTTTACCAAGCAGGTATCACACATTCCACCACCCTGCACACTGTGCTTAGAGTGACTAAGATCAGCACCACAAGGTGAGTAATAAAATGGTCAAATGTAGCTTTTATGTAATATCCTAACCTCGGTGTCTTTCACAAACAGGTGGGGCTCTCACAGAAGGACAGGCACTGGAGCAAATACGAACTATACAACTTTTACACAGAACAAGTTAAACTCCCCCTGGCCCAAACCAGAATTTGCATCATCCAGGAGTCCATGGAACGCCAGCAAACCATTTGATTTGCACTGTGGCAGTGCTGTACACACAAACAACAAAGACTGAAAACATCCTGGAGAGTTGTGTCAGGGATAATTTGCATGCCACCTTATCGTTTAGACTGTTTGCCTTCTTAGTGTCTAATTAATATAAACATAGCTGTACTTACAGACAAGGTAAGCCTGATCTCCTTGTGGTTACAGTTTTTTGAAAGTTTCTTCTTCAGTGCTTTAACTCCATCTTTAGGCCTGTGACAAGAAATGAAAGAGGAAAAGTTACCAGTGCAGTTTTCTACTTCATAACTTCATCCAAGAACCAAAAATACCAGCCTGAGATACAGGACCAAATCCACCCCTGTGTTTACACCCACATAAAACCAGAGCAATTGCCCTACTGATTTCAGCAAAATCTCTTCAGCACTGAAGTAAAGCAACAAAGCAGTGAATCAGGTTTGTTACTGCAGACTGTGCATTACTCCAAAGACTTGTGCAGAGAAATAAAGTGATTCTCCTCTGCAAAGTCTGCTCCAAAATGATATTTTTTCCACTGCTGTACAACAGAATTACTTACCTAGCTTTTATTGCCATGAAAGGAGATATCAACTGCCAGATGTATCAAGAGTTGATTGGTAGTTTTCATGTATGATGCAATTAGAAAATATTCTCCTGGGAGTGCTGTCAGGAGTAGGGGTGTCACGGATAACTTCCAATCTTATAATTGCAGGATACACTTAACTCATCTGAGTAATTACCATGGATGGATGGACAACCCACCCCAGCCCAGAGATAGGGGCATTTCTAACCCAGCCATTTTCATTTCTATATATACACCCCATATCTTTTAACTATCTGTGTAGGAGGCAAAGGGTGGAAGATGGTATTAGGCTTATCATATGTGGGAAGCAGTTTTGCCTCATTAATATGGACTATCTATAGTGTACAATTATTAAGGCCAGCCCAACGCTCATGATCAACATAAACAAGGTGTCCTAACATCTCTTTAGGATCTCTCTAGAATCTAAAATGGAGCAACAGGCACATATACAATGTTTCACTGAGGAAAAAAAAAAAAAAGAAATCTTTGTTGAAAACATTTCAAAGTCAATGAAATTAAGTGGGTGTTTATCATTAATGCATTACTTAGTTTGAAGTGCTATATTTCTTGAGAAAAAAGAAAAAAAAAAGAAGACATTTCTCTATTTTTCTTAATCATATGTCATACCCAGGCACATCAGTAGAGCATCAAGTGATGGATAGGAGCTAGGTGGAGAAGTTTCCCTTGCAGACAGCTGTACCACAATTCTACTGCTTGCTTTCCTCACTGAAACATCTGGAAATGCTCTGGTCAGGAGGTGGATATTACATTAAAATAATCATTTGCACCAGTTATTAGATGCACCAGTTCTGCTGCTCCTACTATCCTGTTACAGACTATGACTAGTAGCAGCTGCCTAGGAGGAAGTTACAAGGAGTTCCTCTGGAAGCCTAAACTGTGCACAAGAGGAAACATTTTAAAAAGGCTCTGCTACCTGGAAACTTTACATGAAGACTAACACTGAGGGTCAAAGTGTGCTGTTGCTTATGGCAATAACCATAAGGAAGTCATTATCACTGACATTCCAAGCACTATGAGCCACGGGTGGGAATGTGGAATCCAAAACAATGAGAGAAAAGAAAAATTGATACAGAAAAAGACACCTGTGCAGAAAGTAAGCCACACCTCATTGTCCTGGAGAAAGCTCTTCAGCAAGTGTTAAAATATGCCCCTGCTAGAAGTGAGTTCTTGCAATGCAATGCTGAAGAGCTTACAGGAGAACGACTTTCCGTGTTCCCCCTTTTACAGGTGGAAACAAGGAAGCCGAGAGCAGCAAGTGGCTGAGCAAACCTGGATGCGGCCGTTCAGGGCAAGAGCCCAGGTGAGTCCTGGGAGCCCCGGGTGCACACCGAGCTGGGATGGATCCCACTGCACAGGACCCCAGCCCTCGCCTCAGCCCTGCCGCAGCACAGCCTGGCAGAGACTGCGCGGTGGGGAACGCCAAGGCAAAAACCAGGAGCTTTAAATAGTGTTCTAGGCACCCAAATGCTCAAAGGCTTTTTCCAGGTGGGTTTGCAGAGCACAGGGGTACCCGTTCAGCCTGACGAGCAGTACAGGTTGTACAAAACACGTCAGACTCAGGTGAGAAACCTTTGTCACCACCTTTCTCTAGCGTAGGTCTGTTGGGAAGAACCTCCAAGCCTAATCCCTAAAAGCCTCGATGGCCCCGCGACAAGCAAAGCTTTTCCTTGGGAACCAAAGCTATCTGCTCCCGTCGCTATTTCGTTTCGGGTCCCTTCACAGCAGCGCCCTACGCCGGCTGCCCGATGTCGCCCAGCCCTCGAGCGACGCCGGTGCCACCCCTGCGCCCCGCTGCCCCCGGCCCCGCTCGCTCACCCCTCCTCCGTGGCGTTGATCACGTCGCAGATGTGCATGAACTGTCCCCACTCCTCCGTCTGCAGCGACCCGAGCGTGGCGCGCTCTGAAAGGCCAAGGGGAGCCGAGGGTCAGCGCCCGGCGGGGCGGAGGGGGCGGCGCGGGGGCCCCGCTGAGGCTACTCACCGACCAGGCTGCCCACGGCGGTGCCGAACGGGTCCCGCGGAGCCTTCCCGAAAGCCATGGCNGGCTCTCCCTTCCTGCGCTGGGGCGGGGCCGCCGCCAGGTGCTGCCGCGGCCCCTCGAACCTGATCGCGGCACCGAACCGGCACCGCCCCGCCCCGCGGGGCTGGGCTCCCCCCGGAGCATCCCCCAGGCAGGGCTCTCCCCGACACCCACCGGGGCTGGGCTCCCCCCGGAGCATCCCCCAGGCAGGGCTCTCCCCGACACCCACCGGGGCTGGGATCTCCCCGGAGCATCCCCCGGGCCAGGGCTCTCCCCGACACCCACCGGGGCTGGGATCTCCCCGGAGCATCCCCCGGGGCAGGGCTCTCCCCGACACCCACCGGGGCTGGGATCTCCCCAGAGCATCCCCTGGGGCAGAGCTCTCCCCGGAGCATCCCCCGGGACACGGCAGGGATGTCCCCGGTCCGGGGCTCCAGCAGCCCGGTCCCGCGCGGATCAGCCCGTCACCCCCGCCCGGACCCAAAGCACCCCCTGACCTCCCCGGGTCACACAGCCATGGGCTCATTTTCCTGCCCCATGGCCGGTGTTTAAACTGCGAGGCCCCCGCTCAAAGGCAGCGGTGGCTCAGCCGACGCCGGGATGGGATTTCACAACTGAATACACGAGGAACTCGGGGTTTCGTGAGGCAAAGCTCAGAAACACCCCCAGAGCCCCTTCTGCTGCTGGTACCACTCTGCTCGCCGTGTGCAGGCACAGTTTAACCCTCTGCACCCGCCGCTACCCAGCCCTCGGGGCTGCCCCCGCAACCTCCCTACGGGTGCTCTCAAACCCCCACCTTCTTTTCTGGTCCACACATTTAAAAAGAATATACGCAAAGATCTCAAAGAAATTTGGGGGGAAATCCCAATGGTGCATCCAAGTTACATTCATAAAGTCACCCCTTGTGTTCTGCAGGAACCACCAACACGTTCCCCCTGCCACGCACACTTCTCCACACGTGGGACTTTCTTGCTACAATTACTGTCAACGACTTCCATTGTGCCACTTCATCACAAACCCGACTGTAGCACACCTGTACAATACCTGGGAAACGAACAGAGGATGAATGAAAATTAAGATCTCAGCTGTAATTTTTGTTGGCTGAGAGTTGTAATTACTTCAGTATCAAATACCCACAGAATCGTATTAACTAGCATTTGAGTACAGCTTAATGAGTCATACAGTCAGGACTCGATATGAGCAAATAAATTATTTGCCTGCCATTAGAATTTAATGGATTAACAAAGTTCTGTTTGCACTAGGAGAATTTTTCTTAGGAGGAACTAATCTTTCTTTTGTACGACTCTGTGGCCCCATCTACTGGATGGTTTTAACGGGAATGCTGGAGAAAAACACATTTTTTTGGTGTACCTTCAAGTATCTCTAAGAAAAACAAGTTATCAAACAACTCTTAGGCAAATTGATCATGTGCCATGAACGTAGGAGTCTTTCTTACTGGGTCTGTAGTAAATGGGTGGAATTCATCATGCAGCCCAGGGAGGCTCCATCTGAGACTGTTCTAATGAACACATCTCAATTTTCCACATTTCTGTTATCCTGTTATTTGGCTAAAAGCCAGACACCAGCTGTCAAAACAGGAGTCTGTTTATTCTTGTTCACAGAATTTTGAAAGACATCCTCTAAACTTAGGTTTATATTTCATTTGCTCTTTAACACTGGAACTGTAATGAGGGCCTATTTAAATTAGCCCTTGTAAAACCTGCAATGTGAGTCAGATCTTGTTACAAAGACCATATTTTATTGAGCTACTCAGGGGAAAAAAGTCCAGTGAAGCATTTTTTCATTGGAATTTACTGATTGAAGTTACTCATTGAAATCAGCTTTTGGTCTAGATCTGTGAACTCCTAGTGAGCTTCAGGTTCTGCTTGAAACAAAACCTCTCTGGCTCTTCAGCCTTCTCAGGGCTGGAATCCTCAGAATTCATGAGCTGGTGGTCAAAGAGTCCCAGGAGAGTGCTAGTGCACTCCTTGCAATTTTACTATTATTGCAGACACACTATTACATTTAATTATTACTATTAATGGACATTTTCTGCCTCTTGCAAGCACATAGAGAGTGTTATAAAAAGAAAGAAGGAAGAGGTTAAATAACTTCTCTTTGAGAAATGTTTTGAAGCAAAAGTCTTGAGTGGGATAGCTTCTGTCTGCCTCAGCTCAGTTAACATGTATTACACCCACACAAGCAGGACTGTCAATGGAATTTCATTTCTACCAGACATTTTGATGATGTTATGTCAACTACAAATAAAAAAATGCAAATTGCTATAGCTATGCAGAGATTTTTTTTTTTTAAATTTCGTTTTGCTGGCTTTACATTTCAGAGTTATATCTCATTTATTTAGCTTTAAAAATCACACCTTTATCTTATTTAGGTTTCAGTCCTATTTTCAAAGAATCACATACACACACAGAGGATATTGAGTGAAATACTTAAACAGCTGTCATTCATAAACTGATTTATGGTATGGACCTGTACCTGCTTTTATTTGTTATATGGAAATTATAAACCACTTTGATGATTTTTTGGTTTAGTTTAAAAATCAGCGATTCTTAAAAGGTCCTTATTCATCAGACATTAAGTGAGGAGTGCCAAGTATTCTCTCTTCCATCCCAAGGGCTGTATTTACTCTCAGTGCCTTTACCAGAAGCCTATTTAGTGTGACTCTTCCTTGCTATCCAGTACAACAGAGATGCAGTCGGTGGGATTCTCACTGTGGCTCATTAGACCAGATGCTGGTTATGGCCTGTGCTGGGAGCTTTACTTGAACAAACAGCTCCAGGGCTAAATCAAATCCCTTCTGCCTCACCTCCATTAGCTCACTGCTTTCCGACAACAGCAAACCTAATCAGGAGCTATTTGGGCAAATTAAATCAACGTTTGGGACCCAGTCGTACTAAGAATACAGAGCTGCCCCCAAATATATATTTAAGTAATTACTATTTTATTAAAAAAAAAAAAAAATCCGGGTGCTGTTGTGTCAGCAGCACATTTAATTTGCCTGTGTAAGAAAAGGAACAAATCTGGCAGTGCCAGAGGGAGGTAGAGGCCTGCAGAGGGCAAGCTTGGTCAGGGAATCTCCTCATTTTTCATGCAGCAGCTTCTTGAAGTGAAGGGTGGTTTAGGAAAATTCCCTCTCAGCCATACTGGTTTTTCTCTTTTATACACTGAGCTTCAGATACAGCTCGTTAGCATTGCAATGCTCTCCTGCAATTTGAAATAATCAAAAAAAAAAATCATCTCAGCAAATGCAATGCCAAGCTCTCAAAAGGTCAGAGAGGGTCAGGGAGGTGACATTTTTGTGGCTGAGTGAAGTTTCCTCACTCTTGACTGTGCTGCATTTCCTGGATCAGATGCCCTAAGCAGCTCTCACCTCTCACTGCCCTGGGACTTTCAGGTGAACTTGGACAAATCTGTATTTCTTCCCCTCCTGAAACACTGGGAATTTAAAATTATTTTCTTCTTCTTTAATAACACACTACAGGAGTCTCAGCTAATTTGAAACTAAAATCATGTCTACCCTGTTTTACATCAGGCTGAGAGTAGAATCTTGCAGAAAATAAGTATTTTACATCTGTTCAGGGGTTTATTGTTCTGGTTTTTTGTTTGTTTGTTGTTGGGTGGTTGTGTTTGTTTGGGGTTGTGGGTTTTTGTTGTTTGTTTGCTTTTTGGGTTTGTTGTTGTTGTTCAGTTGGTTTTGGGGTTTTGTTTGTTTGTTTGTTTGTTTTTTGTTTCGGTTTTATTTTTTTAAAGATTTACACATTACCTCCCTCTGAATTTTACCCTCCCAGTGCGGTGTTAATCCAAAAACTTTCCTCTCCTCCCTTCCAGGAAACAACTCTCCTTTTTTCCCTGGATCAGAGCTGGAGATAAACATTCTGTTGTATATTCAGGATGCTTACCTAAGCCTTTTCTGAAGTGCACCTTCTCAGAGACAAACATGCATCATCCAGTTCCCTGAGCTTCTCTCCAGAGGTGTATTTTCCTCTAATAGATTCTAGATTTATAAAGAAATTATAAAATTATTTTTATTATTATACTGCAGAATACGGTGAGTCTTGACTTAAAATATATCTTATCCACTGGAAGGCAGAATCCTCAGCTTGACTCTCACAGGAAAACTTACAAAGAAATAAAGACTCTCTTAATCTTAAATTCCAGGTATTGTAGATAGTTTTCTCATTAATAGGATGCAACTGCTATATAGATGTGTATATATATGCATATAAATATATAAATGCTGGTGCATAAAAACAAAATTAAAAACTAAAATTAGGTATGAACTCGATAATTCAAATTTATAGCAAACTAACATTTGGGAAGAGTTGGGAACTTTTCTGTCATCAAAGGAAAGTGGCAAACAAGTGGTTCTCATTTAAGCTAACAATAAAGAATACATGATTTAGCCAAACTTCTCTTTGCATTAGAGGCTACCTGAAGAAGTTTATTTTGTAGGAAATTCTTTGGGAATTTGGACAGTTGTAAAACATATTTGCCCAATTAAATCAGGAATGCTTTTTGAGTTACATGGCACTGGTGCACAGCAGGACACTCAGGTTACACATGGTACACATTGCTCTGTGCTACAAGTTGAGTTTAATTTTGTTTTCAAATTATTTAAATTCATGATAAAAATTTCTTATATCTCACTCTGAGCTGCAATAAAAATTTCTCTGCCTTCAACGAGCAAGCTTATAAAAGCTTAATTTGTGCACTTTTTAAAATTCAAAAATTACTTGATAAACAATGAGGTCTTCAGATCAATGTTTTCATCTCTAAGTGTGCTGAAATGCAATAAAACTAGAAAGTTTTTTGCTGGCTGTTGCAAAATAAAACAAATCAGCCAGTCTCCAAATCCTTACGTATCGAATGTGTGGTATAAGAACTTAAGCTACAGGAATCAACAAGCCTCAAACCTGCATCAAGCTGATATTTTCAGTACCAGGAACAACCTTGATTAGTTGGGCAGCGTTGCAATTGTCAGCGTGGAAATAATCCTGCAAGAAACCAACATCCTCAATCTTTGCCCATCAGCAGCAGGCATGGCCTTTACCAGGGAGTTCATTTTTCTCTTGTGACACTCCCACTGCCACCTGACGTGCCAAACATCTCTCAGGAAGAGCTTAGTTCAGCACTGCTTCTTCTCATTTTCTTAGTGCTTAGAGAGAGACAATAGCTAAACTCAGATCCTTTAGAAATACACATACAGACAATAATTTTCGGGCACTGCATCCAAATTAAATAATTTCAGCAATATTTGATTGCCCACAAATAGTTGTGCTGGCTACTGGAACATCCAAATATCCAAAAGCTTCACGGACTGGCAGGAGCTCGTCACCCACAGAGCCCTGGTTCCAGACCAAGCCTTCCCCACGCCATGCAGTGCCACACTGCTCACACTTCTGTCCTCATTAACCAGCAGTCTCAGCTGAGCTCTCTGCTGGATTTTAATTACACCCTTATTAATTCATGGGGAAAAAAAAAATTGACAGATGTTTCAGGTTGGTTGTAGCAAATTAAAAGGCAGATGCTTGGCAAAAAAACTCAGGAATGATTAAACAAGTGAGTGGTGGAGGTTTAGCTGCTGTTCAGTGAGCAGTGCTCATAGTACTTCTGCAGTGCAAGGGAACTGCTCAGCATAAAAATACCAATTGCAACAGGTTTGGCTCTGGCTTTTAATAAAGCTTATAAATGTCTGTTCTTAGTTTGGTTTTTAGCTTTTGCTCAGGTCATTTTGCTCCTCTTTCCTCTAAAAATAAAAACCACTATTTTTTTAGGTTGTTAGTTTAAGAAAAATTGTGTGATGCCAAGGTTGGTTACTTAGCAATTATTGTTACACTGAGCATCTCCCATGAAGAAAAGCACTGATTTTCATCTCTTATAAGGGATGAAAATATTGTCATAACTTTACTAACAACTTCAATTGCCTGACAAACCAGTTTTGAAACAAGTTTGAATGAAACAAACGCATATACAGCAAACACAAGCAGGGCCTGAAAAGATGCCAAGGTCAGGATTTTAAGGAAAGCAAGAAGAAACTAGTGCCATGATTGTGAGCTCTCCATCAATTATTCTGTTCCATGGGAGTCTTTATCTACAGTCTCAGTGAGTCTCATCCATCGTGGTGACATGGAGAGTGTCAGGTGAACTGAGGAAAGAGGCTTTCAGTAGACAGTGAGGTCATTTGGATGCAGGTTCTGCCTGTTGTGGTGGTGTTCTGCTCGGGAAGAAAAACTTACAGGGTTTGTATGCTTTGTGGTTTTTGTTTTGTTTTTTTTTAAACTGAACACACATATGCAATTTATGGCTCCATCCTCTTCAGAAATCTATTCTGTATTTTTATATTCATGTGTTAGTTCCATCTGAAAATAAGAAAGTGTTGGGATTTCCCTAATGTTTTTGTTTTTTTCTTTAACAAAACAACAGTTTAAATTATGCTTCTAATCCAAGTGTATACAAAAACTACTCAAAGACAAAAAAATCATTAGGTTTCATTTTGAGCATGCAGAACCAGATAGGCTGACAATTTCAGAACTAGAATTTTGGACAGTTTTGATAAGTCAGTATTTGCTCATCAGGGGTGTTTTGTTGGAAAAATTTCCCATCAGCTGTAGGTTTCATCACACATTAATTGCCTCACAGCTAGGAAGTAAAAAACCCAACCCAAAACCTCTTTCCACTAGTGGAGATAGTTATGGGGATCTGCCAAAAGACCCCAATGATTTTCCTACTATTGGAGTGCAGGATGTAGAGAAAATTTTGCAACTTGTTTAATGGAAAGAATCAGCCATGTATATGCCAGTTAATAGAATAAACAAATAAATGCAGATTTTAATGCTGAAGAAGATCTTTCCCTGTTTCTAAGGCAGGCAGATGTTCACCTGGTTTCTTCATCTGGACACAGAAACAAAGGCTCCTTGCAGTTGGACTGAACCTTCTGAGTACCAAGGATGGAGATTTCTTTAACTCCCACCACCCCTGGGCATGCTCAGGGCAGGTGGCTCTGACCTGTGGGGCTGTTGCTGTTAATCTGGGCCTTACAGATTTACACGTGTGCCTAAATGGAGATTTGTGGCACTGTCACCTCTGTGCCATCCTGAGCCTCGAGTCTGTGGAGCAGAGAAACACATACATTTCTCAGAGAGTTCCTTTGCACTGCAGGTTCACAGAAACTGTTGAACAGTGGCCTGTCACGGAGCCTGAGCTCACTGAAATGAACTTCGGTAAGGAGAGAAATTGCAGGAGGTACATCCTCTGTATCAAGGTGGAATTGTGCTGGTTGCTACTCTGAAACTTAAGGTCAAAATCTCTGAATCTGCTCAGAACAGCTGCAAAGCTCAGAGCACACTCCCTGCTTTGGCTGCACCTCCACAGGGATGCTTTTGGCAAACAGGGCAGTGCATTTCACCCAGGGAGCTGGAGCACCGGCCTTTGCAAGAGCATGCAGCTACAAGTAAATTCAATGTTGTGTGAAACACTTGTCATTACGTCTAAAAGGCACAGTTCACACGCTGCAGGAATCCCACTGCTATTTCCAAAAGCAGAGCATGGTTTGGGATGCACTGTGCATGCTCACTCTGAGAGACAGCACAAGTCCTGTAGACAAACTGGAAATTTCTGTCTGTACTCCATCTTTCACCACACCTGTCTCTGGGTAATGATGCAGTAACGTCAACAGTGGAGGGGTTTTTGCTGAAATATTTAATACAGAAGAGTACCAAAATTATTTGAGGATTTGCTTTTTCCACCATGATCAGTATGTCAGGTGTCTTCCCACACTAGACCATCACACCAAGTCTGCTGCTGCTTGCTAATATGGTCACTCCTGAAAACATGCAGTTCTTCCATCTTTTCTACTAATTCAGTACACTCATTTTTCCTGGCAATGACACTCATTTATATGCATTCCCTGCTTCTGATCTTATGAGCAGAAAGACTCCTAAATGGTACACACAGCTCTGCTCAAAAAGAAATGCAGAGATGAGCTGTACTTTTGGCCTCTCAGCTTAAAGAGAATCACAGTCCTTGGCTTTGCACTGATGCTCTCTAAGCACCACTGCTGAATTTTGGTAGGGATTTACACATCCAGTGGATAAGGAAAGATGGCTGGGGCTCTCCCTGCATGTTTAGTTCCGTACAAAGCCCAAAGCCAGGAGCTATCCATGGTTTGGTGCAGGTAGTTCTTATCAGTAAGGACAGCCCTGGGCTCCCACTGACACACTTGACAAATCACTGTCTTCTGACAGCCCTACCTTAAGGAGCTTTTGAGATCCAACAACAAGTAACTCAACTGTAAATTGCCACACTTCTCTCAAATTGAAACTTTGTGTCAGAAAATGCTCCTGGATAGTCAAAGTGGATATTAATACCTGTCATGGGTCAAATGGGAAGAAGAGGAGAAGATGAGAATGAAGAAAATGCTATCAAGTGTAACAGGAAGCAAATAACTTTTACTTCATGGTGAGATGTCATTTGATAAGGCAGCATCCTGCAGAAGAGAAGCATGAAACTTGTTTCCTGATGTACTGCATGCATGCTCACACACCCACCTTCCTCAGATACTTGTCCTCTTGTAATTCTGCAGAATTTCTCCCAAACCACTGCTTTTATTTCACAGAAGGCCCACCATGCATTCCTTATTTGACTTAACATTTCCTCTCCTTGTTCCTCAGTTACTTTTGGCCTCTCGAATCTGCCAGGCCCACTTCTCCACCCCTTCTTGTGGCAGAATAGTCCCCTAAAATGTTTTCCTTTCACTTATTCCTGGAACTATGTCCACAATAAAGATTTCTTCTGCAATGAACTGAAACAAAAAGGCACTGACACCACTGCTTTTTTGACCAGTTGCTTACAGAGCACCTACAGCCAGTCTTTGCATCACTACTGTGGAAGTGCCTGTTCTGCAGTCTGGTCTGCAGGGCAGACCTTTCCAGACTGGCACATCTGCACACAACTGCCCCCCAGACAGCTGTACCTGTACGGATCACAGCTCAGACATCACCCCCGAGGAGCTCAGACCTTCCCACTGCACTCACTTGTAACGCGCTCTGGTGCTCGAGCTCCCAGCAATTGTAAATGACAGCACCTATCAGTTTTAGCTGCTTAGATGTTCCCCATTGCTACAATAACTGAATGCTTCACACTCCTTCATCTACTTACCTTTCAAACCCACAGTGACGTTCTGAAGCAACAATGGGAAGATTAAATGTCGGAGTTGTTAATTTCTCCAAAGTCCCTCTTCTCATGCCTATTTCCAGAGAACTGATGCTTGAAACATGCTCTCAGCTGTGGCTTGACCAGAGACTGGAAAATTTTGCTTCCACGCCTGCCCACAAAATCTCTTGTCATGACTGAACTGAATTGCATGGCCCCTAATTTCCACCTGCCCTCAGGAGCAGTAAGAAACTGCTGCTCCGCTGTTCCTGTAAACAGCAACAGAGGATTCTCACTGGAAATATGGAGATTTATGCCTTCTTTCATAGAACTGGCTTCCTAAAGCACATAGAAATTATGTGAGGCTGCTGAGGGTGCCTCCTTTGTATGCAGCCACTGTGTTTTTAATTCTGTTTTTAATCCATTGAGCCTTTCTCTCTTAAGCATCGTGTAGGAAGTCCGAGCATTGTTGGGATTTGAACTTTGTTTGCTACCTGTAAACCCATATTTTTATCTAGATAGGAGGAATTTGGCCAAAGTTACACGGGAGACCTGTTGTAAATTAGGGAATAGAGCCTAAGCCTCTTATATCTAAGAGGAGCAGCCTGACTGCTGCTTTCAGAAGAGCTTCAGTACATTACACCAGCTAAGTGTCTGGCTCAGTCACTGCTCTGTGGATTACCAGAGGGCAGATTAACTGGAGTCTATTGAATTTTTAAAACATAAAATAAATACCTCCTATAAGCTCTTAACAGGTTTCTCCTAGGGAGGTTTTGAAGAATTTCCACCTTCCTAATTCTGCATGTGTATAAATGCACAGGAATTGATAGTACGTGAACATACCTAGCAGTGGAGCAGAGCCTCATAACATTATTTACAGCTAATGAAAGGCAATGTCATTCCTGACATCCCAGATAAATCATGTTTTCCATTGCTATACACAAATGGACAGGAATATAGTTAGCACTTAGTCTGCTAGGCAAGAAAACCTCAGCCCTTTCAAATTGGAATTCTCTAACCACCCATGAACGATAACACGTTGTGCATTTACCATCAATTTTCTGACTTTGTAGGGAATGGGGACTGAGAGCAAGGCAGACAGAGCCTCTCACGCAGTGTCTTGTTACTTACAATTTCTTTACTGTGAGTCTCTGCCTACCCCTCAGCTGAACCAAATCCCTTTCAGCTGCAGCTGATAATCCAACACCCACAGCTCAAGGTCACTACCTGGAAATTGGTGCTTGCTTTTAACTGGACTCACTTGAATGGTATTAGGCTTCAAGTGCTGCTTAGTCCTAGCTCTGATTCGGTTAACAGTGCACCTATCAGCTTGTGAACGGGGCACTTGAACCGCAGTTAGGCCCTCATTGTTCCCTTTACTCAAATCAGTTGCAGAAAATGCGCAATATTGTCAGCAGACTTTTGAATACAGATGTGTTTACCTGCACACCAGCAAGGTGATCGCTGGTTTTGCAGTGTCTCACATCAATTCTAGGTTTTTTAAGTAACTCCTGTAGCAATGGAATACAGATATAATAAAGGAAATTAATTCTACTGCAGCAACCTGAAACAGCAGTGCAATGGTGAGAGGTGCCTTGGCAGAGATGCAGCACACAGCACGCTGGTGGAAGACAAAAAAAGAGGAATCTTTCCACTGCTCTTCTTTTAATCCTTTTCTTTCTGAGGCGTAAAGGCAAGCCCAGTAGAGCATAGCTAATTACACCTCTGATCTTTAACCATTGTGTGGCTGGTGGGGTCCTCACACACACCACCAAGTGAAGCTGCTACAAGTAAAACATCCCAGTAACCTGCTGGTGTTCACCTGCACCTGTGTGAGGGAATTTACTTCAAAGCCTCTCTGCTCAACAGAGACCAAGCCTTTATGTATGTCTGCACGCCAAAGCTATATTTAAAACCCCAGCTCAATTGCAAAGTGAAAGAGCCAAACCCTTTGAGGAAACAGTAATGACCTTTGCTGGTGCATAGTTTGCTTTGCCCAGGGATGTTTAACTTCTTGATTTAGTCAGTCAGTTTGGACAACTCAGTTTGTAAAGTCCTTTGTAATTTCCCTTCTTATGAACACGGTTAATATTTAGCTATCAGTTGAGTCAATCTTTATTCCCCTGTAATCTTTTTTCAGTTATTTCTATGTTTCTAATGACTGGTTGTAAACATACATTCCATAGAATGATTTTGTATTTTTAACCAGAAAATCTTAGTGCTTAGCCCTTTTCCTTTTTAAAAAGAAACTTATTAGGGGTTTTATTTTGGTCAGGACCATCATCCAACAAACCTCTATAAATAGTCAGTCATTCAGTACATTCTCAATATTCCCAAATAAAAAGGTGTTGCATAATGTGTGCATTATCTAATGTAAACTGTATTTTTTCTAGTCAATACTTATTTCTGTAGCTCAGGGAAGCACTGCTGCACCTCTTATGAGTTACACTTCAGATATTCACAAGTTCCTACTCTGGGGATTGAGAAGTCTTTGGACCATCCTCAGAAATCAGTTTTTTCCTCAGGATGAGGCATCACATGAAATTGTGGGATATCCATGAGCTCAGTAACATGGAAAACTCCTCAACCTTTCAGCATTACCAATGATTTTCCAAATATGTCTCTACGTTCCCGACATCAAGGTAAGAACAGCAGCCCCTGACTACTAAAAAGTATTTTAGGCTGATTGGCAAAACATTAGCAAATACAATCCTGCTGTGCAGCACCTTCTCTTCCACTTTTAATGCACTGGGATTACCTCCAAATATAGACACATCCAGCTTCTAATCAGAAATGGTATTTAATGCCCCAAAATGACTTACCAGAACTCTGTAAAATCAGAGAGAGTTCAGTGCAGGTTATCAAACCAGGATGCAGGAGCCAGGACTCTTGGGAAGTTTCCTTTAAAGCTAGCTTGCTGTGGTCTCAGGGAAAATAGAAAAAAAATAACCACTCACTTCTATGATGCAATTTACTCATGTGAAAAAATGAGGTAACTTCATTGATCTTCTTCACAGGCACTGTGAGAGTTCTCAATAATACTTGTGAAACTATAACTTGGTCTTTTGGCAAGAAGTGTTCTGATGGAGCCCAAATGTCAAAAATTGATTTCAAATCAGGGAGTGACTGAAAAGTGTGCACCAGACAGACATGGATGGTGTTGTAGTTATTTCCACTATGATGCCTCTCGTACTGTTTCATCTCCTTCACTGCCTATTTCCTGGCATTTCCTCTCCCTGATCCCAAGAGAGCACATATCAAAATATAACACTGAAAAAAATCCACTGCTAACATTGACACCAAAGTTACCACTTTTTTGGGGGCAATTTACTTGGGATTTTCATTAGACCTTAAACCCATTTCACATGGATCTCCAGACCAGGACTCTTCTGGAAGATGTCACCTTCAACTACAACTAGCCAAAAATAAAAAAAATTGGGTCTGATTCTTTTACTAATTTCGTTTCTATAAGCAGTGTGTTTTGTGTTGCTGGAGAGAAGATTTAGGCACATTTCTACAAACTTTCTTTCCCACAGATCATCAGTGCAATTGATGAAATTTGTTCTGTAGATAAACCAGAGTGGAAGGCAGGGTTAATTACACTGCCTTAAGCCACAGGATTTCTCTTTCCAATAACATTGCAGTTGTCGTGGGCTATTAAATACTCCTTGCAGCTGCTCTCACACTGATTCTTTGGGAAGTGATGCTGGAGAGGCTACGCTGGAGCCCTGGCAGCCACGTGGATGTTTGCAGGCAGGAGCTGGCCCTTCCAACCTCTGCTTCAGCTTGATGGCGATGGTGGTGGAATGTGAATCACTGTTAGCCAGACAATGGCCATATATCCCTCATTAGCTCTTTTTCTAATTGTGATAAATCCTCTTTAAATTAGCTTGAAAATGCCAGTGCTGTAAATATTCCCTGTTCCTGTTTTGTCTCACGGGAGTGTGATGTTTTTCCAGCACCAGGAATTACTATTTAATTACTTGGCTATTTAACCAAGATTAAAGCGGAGACTTGTAGGGATCATGTGCACACAAATATTATTATAAACAGATCCCTTTCCAGACAGACTCTGAAATTTGCAGAGGAGCACTGTGTCAACAGCCACGGCAGAATCATGGAGGGGAATCTTTTGTGGTGCTGCATGTAAGCAATGTGTTGTGGCTTGAATATTCTTTGTAATTTAAACAAAGAGATTGTAAGTCCAAGCAGCAGCAGTATCAAGCAAGTAATGAAATTTGGGGAGGGCTTAGTGTACATTTTTAAATAGATTGAAAATTAGCCACAACTCCTTAAGAAGTCTGCTTGGAACAAAAGCCAAATTAAAACTCTGAAGTTAATTTGATAATGTTGAATACATCTTAAGACTGCTGGTTGACAAGTTCCCTCAACTCATTTGGTTTAGGGGGTTTTTTTTTAGTATCTAAAGTTGGCATTTTACCTTGTGCACGTTTCTTTATCTCTTTATTGCATTCAGTTTAATATTTTAGTCCTGTTTCAAATGTAATAAATTTATATATCCCAGTCTCCCCAGGTGATTGCAGATAAAACAAAAGCTGCACACGTCACAAAGTCTGCTTCACCAGGCACAGACTCCTATTGCTGCAAGCAGCAGCAGCCCTGTCACCGGCTGACTCCTTGCTGAGGAAGAGCAGAGGTTTTTTAGGTTTTTGGGCAAGAGCTGCTCTGCAGCATCCTTCTAGACTGCTTGAGCAGAATTTACAGCAGGAAAAGAGAGACAGATCCAGCCATGTTATTCTGAACCGAATTCAAGAACTGTCATTTGGAATTTGTGGTGCTTCCTGACCTTTTGAAAGTGTTCCCCAAGCAGCTGCAGGAGGATTTATCAGGCAGATCCAAGAAATGTCCAGTCAGCACAGCACCTCCTCTGCCTCTTGGGAGCTGGGGTTCTCCTGCTGCATCCATGAGCATGCCCTGTGACAACCACAAAAATCTTTAAAGAAGGACACTTTTGAAAAAAGCAAACATATTCTTCATGTGCTGTCCTTTCTCTATATGGATCATGATGTCTCAGCTACAACAGACTGGCCACTCTCCAGTGCTTCATTAAAACGAGTCTCTGTGCTTCATTAACATCTGTCAGACACAGTTTATTCCTTTTTCTTTCATCCTGCCTCTGGAGAGCACCGTGTGAGACACAGAGTGCTCTGCTTTATTTTCATGGGGTGCATGGAATTTTAGGTTTTTTTATCCACTGCTCTGTATTCAGTGAGGGAAAGATATTGGGAGATGCCTGGTGGGTTTCGATAGGGAAGATGGAAAGGTCTGTGGGAATTATTGACTCTCGGTACATCATTTTGCAGCCTCAGACCAGCAGCCAAAAAAAAAGCTCTGCCTCCTGCACCAAAGAGGGGACGTTGCCTTGCACCACAGAGGGATTTGTGTCAGGAGGACAAATCCACTCGGGTCAAATTCTCAGGCCCAGGAGCTCAGGATATTTTGTAAGTCATAGCAATGTCTTGCAGCAGTAAAACGAAATATCTTTATGGCTCCTGGGAAAACCTGAGTATATTGACATGACATTGTAAAGGTAAATAACAGAGCAGTGCAAAGCCAGGTTCAGGTAGAGAATCGGACCCTGTCTACACTGATCTTCTTCACTTAAACAGCAACATTTTGTTTGTTTCAAATGCTACTGACAATGAACTTTGGCTTATCTGTAAAACAAATGGGATAGAGGAAAGAGAGATTTTGCCTAACATTGGATGTTCACTCATATGACAAGGGCCAAACACCCTTCCAAAACAAATCAAGCAGCAGCTATACTTATTAAGAGCCCAATTTGGCAGACACTGAAGTTTATATTTTACTTGTATAATGTTGAGTATTACTTCTATGTAGCATCTCCATTTGACAAAGCTGATCAATGTCAGACTGTCCGCAAACAAGAAATTGCTCTCACAGGCCACAAGAATGGGAGTTCCTTTAGCTACACTGGAAATGGCAGCCCTGTGTTTAGGAAATATCCTGTCTTGACTGAGGAGTGAAAAAAGAAGAGCCTTAGAACTGGAAAGCGAGGTTGGAAGGAAATGGATACAATTAATTGAGCACTGAGCAGGATAAAAAAAATGCCTGGAAAGATGTACTGCCCACAGGTGGCTGTGTGAGACCCACTGCTGGCTGGGAAAGGCACGTCTGCTTGGACTTCAAGGAAGTGTGTGCTCTCTCTAAACCAAGTCACTGCAAGCTCTGGTGGATTTTGCCACACACACACAAAAAAACCCCAATACAACCCTAAAACCAAAAAATCACCAAACTATTATTGATTTCTATCTTTCCTTGACTAAGGGCTGTGAAAGATCCAAGTAGTCTTTCTTTTTCCCTATTACCATCTCAAATCCTAAGAAGGCCAGACACCTGCACAGATGGTGTAGGTGGTGAGCTCTGTACCAGGGGCTGCTTCACTGTATAAACCTGGGTGAAATGATCTCGCAGTATTTCAGACTGTGACCTTTCAAGCAGACAGACCCAATGATTTTCAGTCAATGCTCCCTCTGCTTGATTTAGAAGCCCATTCAGAATGTAAAAAGGCCAGTTCATTGTGGCAACTCATTATTCCAGTGTGCTGCTACATCCTGATAGATAACAAATGTGACCTTTGTTATAGAAATAGGTTGTTGTGGGCAGTAAAAGTTCACTTTGAGTGACACCATGAATGCTAACTCTCCTGTAGACAAAGATGGCATGGGGACAGAATTTGCAATCAATGCCCAACTTCACAAGCCCACTGAAAACCTGCGTGAGAAAACCTCTGCTGTCTTCCCATTCCAACAGCCAGGACTGAGCACAGGAGCCTTAGGCCTCAGTTTAGTGTCCTGTAGGCCCAGAAAAAACCCCACAAGTTACTTTATTTTTGGTTTTTTGAGGTGAGGATCAGTTGAAATTAAGAAAAACAAACACAGTGAGCTCATTCTTAGATCTAGAAATGCATTGGCCAGGTTCTTGGTGTCAACACTGAAACTGTGTCCTCAGACTTCTGGCAGCAGCTGATGATGGTGAGCATTTAAAAGTGGAAATGCAACTACATGGGAAGTTCAGCCCTGAAAACAATCTTTCTGAGGAATGCACTAATTATGGCATTGTTCAGTGGTTCCCTATTCAGAAAATTACTTCCAGGCATAAAAATTGATTCTTGCTACTCTTCATCACATGAATTTTATTATAATATTATCTGACTTGGTATAATGAGATATTATTTGCTTTCAGGACATTTTTTTTCAACCAGGCAGTTAAACAAAAGTTTGGATAATCCATTTCATGAAGTTTCATAGATGAAACAATAATACTATCCAATACTTATCAGAGTCCAGAACATATAAGCTCACAGAAATTGCTTCTCTGTTCCTCATTTCCCTATGAAATCCAGGTACTTACGTTCTCTGTCTTCTAAGAGAAAACAAACAAATCCCCAGATGAAGCCGTGGGGGAAGTGTGACCATAAATTCACCGGCAAGAATTGATGTACCAGAGAAAACTGTCCAGCTGAAGAACACACTGGCCACCACTCTCCAAAAAAACCCAGTATACAAACTCATCAGTAAATTAAACATTCTCCCTAAGAGGAAGGTCTTTGGCATTCTGGAAATCATTACTGGTATTTGCTCTTTAAGGCTTGTGTGGTTACTTGAAAATATTTTTGGCTGCAATTCTACTTCATATTGAGCTGATATTTTCATAGACTCGCATCAATGGCCTCTGTCTTTTTAGCTCAGCTCCAGAGCTGGTCAAATCATGTTCTCACTCCACCATTTAGGCAGCTTTATATTTTTGATCAGCTGAAACACTGAAGTTTGATTTCTAGGAATGTGTGTCTTGAAGATCGACTCTTGCTTGGATCCTCCAAGGTTAATGAGGATGGTGCTCCTGTGGCAGCCTTGGCTTGCTGGGAAGCAAGTGCTGTTGAAAGGCTGAAGTACTGAAACCCCAAAATTACTTTAAAACTATATCCTTAATAACCACAAGACTCAGTTATCCTTCCTGACATAGTGGTGGGCTGTTCATTAGGCACTGGTCATTACAGTAACCCTGCTGCCTTGCTATTGTACTACCAAAAAAACCCCTATTAACTTGGCTTCCTCCCAGAACAGCTTATTCCAGGGAAGTTCCTCCTGTTAGACTTCTTGTTATGAACAATCTCTTTTAATCTGCTGACTTGGATCTGCTCTAAGGCCAGTATTTTTGGGGAAGGAAAAAAAAAAAAAAAAAAACGAGAAAATGGAATTTTAGCATTTATATTT
>WEKY01050203.1:59439-78439 GCA_013390045.1 Picathartes gymnocephalus
AGGAGAGTATTTTGGGGAAAGGAAAAAAAAAAAAAAAAGAAGACGAGAAAATGGAATTTTAGCACTTATATTTCCCTTGCTGACAGCCAGATGTTGCTGTGTGAATAGACCCACAGAGCTCTGGGCAGGATTTTCAGAGGTGTAAGAGTGATTTAGGAACTCAAATCCCCTCAATGCTCAATGGCTCTCTGTTCCTATCAGACCCCTCCAAACCCAGCCTCACTCACTGCCCTGGTACACTTGCCCAAACTCCTCTGGGAAGCGAGATGTACATTAATTTTACAGTTTAATGCTGCAGAAGGACAGCAACTGTGAGCTTAGAGCCTGATTACAAGAGGAATCTTTATTCCAAAATTCTCTTTCATAAGTTAACACCAAATTAAGTAAGAAGGTGCATAATCCCTTGCTGCTTTTGCTTTGTTGAAACCGGAGGAATGGATACTTGAGAACAAATGATCAGAGGGGTAAAATTTCATATTTGAAATACCACCTTTCTAGAAGGACCACACTGAATCTGGCTTGGGCTGTGTCTCACCATTCAAATTTCAAACCTCCTTCATTTACTTCAAAGAGCTCATCAAATCCCAGAATTTATGTGTTTCAAAACATTCCTAAACACCTATTAATCTATGTTGAAAGAAAAAAAACCAAGAAAAACACCCAAATGCCCTAGAAATGAAAGAAATTGGGTGTGAAAATTGCGGTTTGGTATATCACTTAACACTTTTGTTCTCCTGCATTGTTTGTACTGTTTCATGCCAGGCTGGTAGCAATGATTCATTGCATGAAATCAGGACATTACAGGTTCAATCTGGAAGCATTTGTCCTGCTGACAGGGAAGGATCCTTCAGGTCACTGAGACACTTCCCTGAAACTGCAGGAAACTGCATCAAACACATAAGCTGGAAATATCCCCAGCAGCTTAACCCCATTCACCTCTGTAGCACTGTATTTGTCAAACCCTGACTATCCCACAATAAAATAAAAGCTGTCAGAGGTAAAGAAAAGCTGCAAAAGCTAATCTATGCTGCAAATCTATGTTATAAAACACAGCCCAGAAGTATTGACAGTGCACCAGCTCTTGGCACTGGCACAGACTTTGTGGGGTTCCATAAAAACAAATATTCAAACTAGAAATGTCTGGTTGGTAGAAAACCCTGAACTTATGGAGAAAACATTCATGTCCATATGTGTTATCTTCTCTGCAGGGTCATTTAAAAACTGAAAATCCTTTGCAGCCTTTTTCATCCAAGCTTCAGTGACCTCAGTGCTGCTGAGCACAACCCTGTTGCTGTGTAGCACACTATGAACTTGAAAATGTTGCTTCCTGTGTCCATGGGTGACACCTTATCATGTCCATGTAATCTCCAATGAAGGAAAATCCACACCTTTCAAGAGTCCAGAACTGTTACATGACTGATTTTGAGATGGTGATGATGAGGATGAGTTAAACTACTTTAAAGTAAGCATCATCTCAACATCAAGAATTTGTTGAGAGTCCTTCAAGGCAGAGCAGATGGCCTGGCAGAGAAACACTGCTTACCTGAAAGTGCCTTCTTAAGCTCTAAGAGCATCAGCTGCACTTCACTGGTCCAGAAGATGTCCTTGTACAGAACTTATATCCAATTGTATTTGTACAAGTCCCTTCCCTGAGCTGTGTTCTTCTATTTCATGGTCAAGTGAAAAAAAAAACCCAACAGAATTTGTGAAATGAGCAAAGGGAAGCACTGACCTGGAACTGTTGTCTCACCAACAATACAACTGAGTTATGTACCCAGCTCCAAAGAGTCCAAAGCAGGTATGTAAATATAAAGAGAATTATATCCTATAGCCAGCTTTCAGGGAAATCTCTGCAAGGGCTAGTGTAATAAAAATAAATTATTATTCATTTGAGCTATTTGGAGTTCTCTGAAGCTTTGCACAGCTTTTTGGAGAGGCAGAGAGAAAACTTTGATTTGATTTGGTGTGGATGACCGTGATCTGACAGAGGTGAGTGTTGGTAAAGCCAGCTCTTGAAATAGGACAGGGCAAAAGACCCACTCTAAACTCAATGAACTCCTCCCAGACCTCATTCAGAAGAGCACTCAGGAATTCACCTGTGATGTGCCATGTGTTTGTTCATTGCAGTCTCAAAGTATTTCTAATACTGTAAAGAATTGTGAAGCATTTGCTGTGATTTTAGAGACTGTTATCATTTAACTACTTAGACTCTGGTGAGTAACTAAAGTTTTTGGCTGACCAGTAAAAAGACCCAAGGTGTTACCTGGTTTTTCAATGAATGAGGGACAGGTGAGAAGAGAACAAGGAAATCCTGGTTTACAGGTGCTCCACACCACCAGACACAGTTTTTTCCCTTCAGAGGCTGCCAACCAAATGCATGTGTAGAAATAGTTATAAACATACCTGCCGTGCATACTCTTGGGTTGTCTCATTCTTTTTATCTCTAAAACTCTAAAAGGAAAAATACATTTGGAAGTATGATGTGATTACGAAACATGAATTTCTGATTAGTAGTGTAATTACATTCCCTTTTGATGCCAGCCAGTGGTGTTCACACAGGCCAGATCATAGCACGTGCACTCGGCAACCTTAAACCTCACCAATTTCTCAACTACCATTTGAAGGTAATAAAGGAAATCCATGTTTTAATTTTTAATATTTTCAAAGCCTGTTCTTGCAGCCATTACATATTTTGGGAATGAACAGCTGAATCCATCATCTTGTCTCCAATTGAATCTCCAGAGGCATTTTACCTGAACCTTGATACTTTTTTCTCCTTCCTACACAGACTTGCTCTATTTTCACTTTTTATAACCACACTGTATATTAACAATAAGAACATTAACTCATCAAAAGATTAACTCATTGGGGGAAAATTATACCACGAGAGTGCATCCAACTCCCTGTGTATTTTACATCCCATTTAGCAAATTGTGTTATCATTTGAAGTGAGTCATCCCAGCTCTGAACCACTGCAAGGGAAGCAGAAGGCTTGTGAAGAAGAAAATGTAAAGACAGATACATGTATTAAATCTGTTTTAAATTATGTTAGAACAGAGTGTCAAAGAACAGAGCTTCATCTCCCGCAGGATGAAGGACCTGGATGCTGAATTACCAAGGGGCAGCTCTCACTGCAGGGCATTTGGTTGGACAGCAACTGGTGGAGTGGGTGCCTGCACTAGAAATGCCTCAAGAAATGCCAAACTGAAACCAAGGAGATACAAACTAGAATTTTTTTTTTTTTCAAATCAAGAAACGAAACAGCAGAAACTGATGGAAGTTTGGATGTTTCCTCTCAAATCCCATGTTATCATTAGCACTAAACAGATGTCCCGTGTTCCAAAGAAATGGAAGGTTTGGCACCTCTTCACAGTTAGCAGATCTAATTATGGCTTCAAATGCAGTAATGGAGCAACCTTGCTTGGCTATAATTGGATCTGCAATTGGCACCAGCTTTCCTTCCCTCACTGCCACATGGGGAACTGCAGAACAAGGTGCTGCACATGTTCCTGCTGAGTTATACTGGGTCAAATTTGGGCCAGATTAAAATACTGTGCAAGGGAAGAGAGGGAAAATAAGAAATTAGGAGTAAGAACAAACTCAGTATTTACCTGCAATTCCAGTTTTGCTGGCCAAACTGATATTTAACTGGATGTGAGTTCAAATAAAATAGCTACTTTCATCAGGAGAACCCCTCGTCTGTCTGAAATAACTCCGTGTTCTGGACAGAAGATCAGGAGAGGCAGAAGAACTGGCATTGTCTGAAGAGAAGACAGTCCTGAGATAGGCACAAACAAAGGAAAATAACCCTTTAAATATACCACAAACACTGGGGAAGAGTTTTCTCCTTTTCCTCTCCTTTCCTGAGCCAATGAGATTTCAGATGATTTGGTAAAGGGTGGGAAAAAACCCTTCTGTCAACTCACTGCAAGTCTGCAACAGCACGTCCACAAATAGCAATAAAAACAATGCCTATCTTGTTATTTGGATACATAAAATATCCACCTGAGGCAGCTCACTATGTACAAGGTGGATGCTACTGAAAACATTTTCTGATGGTAATGCAAAAGTGCTTCCTCCAGCCAAAGTCAGCAATAGACACAGGTAATGCTCTTGCCCAAATTAATTTTAATTTATAAATATTCTGACATACAATCATTTTATTTCTCCCATTGAAACCAATGGGACTTTTCCATTAAATTTATGGAATCTCAAAGCCTCTTGTTTGTATTTCTTTACATTTCTACCCCTCTGTGACACCTTTTAAGGCACCAGGAATTACAACCCACTTATGCTATTTACTATTTGAAAGCCCACTTTTTATCCCTGACATTGACAAGGAGCTGATTATTCTTATTTTCCTTTCTCTCACTACTTTTTTGCTTCGTAATTTGAAATTATAATTATTACCAATTTAGAATAAAATATGAAATTACCCCTGATAGCACCGAGAGCAGAATGCACAGAGGAGCCAGGCCATAGTCTGTGAGAGGGACCAGTTGACTCTGCAATTAAATAACGTTGCCATGGTAATGAGGAGGTCCAGGGAATAGCTGGGTAACACTAATTAAGAACTGCACGGCTGGGAGACAGCCAGGGGTGACTGCTGAGCTGGAATCCGGCCTCCCCACCAGAAAACAACAAAGCAGTTTATAAATATTAATAACCATTTGCAACACCTAATTGTGAGGAAGAAGGGGATGTTACAGGGGAAAATAACGAAGGAAGAGGACGGGGCTACACAGCAAGTGATGGCAGAGCCACTGCACTCCGTGACTCCCTCCTGTGTTAGAGCCACTGCCCCTCCAGAGCTCCTCATTCCTAAGGAGAGCAGGAGCCTTTGTGTCACCTGGGGCTGCTCTGAGGCTGCTTTTGCTCAGACTCGTTCCTTCAAGCCAAGCAGAGCAAGAGACGAGACTCGCTGCTCAGTCCATTAACAGCCATTAGTGTTCTGCAGCAGCAAAAAGCAAATTACTCTTCTCCACCTGGCTCGCTGAGCTTGTGAGCTTGGCTGAAGGAGGACCTGGAGGTTGGGACCTGCCCTTCCAGAGGTAATTTGGACTCAGTGACTAAAGCAGTAACACAGAGTGATTTGTCTTTGTGTAGTAGTAGTGTCCCATTTGTATGAGCAGGTCTTACAGAATGAAAAATGATGATTTATTCTCATTTTAGTAGGAAAATTCCCTCTTCTCATCAGTTTTTTATAACACTGTAACAGACCTTCAGGAGATAAAGCTGGGCTAACAACACCTGATGGAAGTCCTTCAGAGGAAAGAAATAAGTTCCAGTGGCTTTTTGATTAAATTCTTATGGACAGAAATGAAAAATAATACAGTTTCCTGATACCTTGATGTCAGTAATGGCTGTACTGGTTATTGGAAGGATATTCATGTCAGAAACATTTCTGCAGGTCTACTCTATGCAACTCATTTTACCTCTCCACCACTCCTCCCAAATGTGAGAGAGCCAGCCTAGATTATTCAAGGATCTTAGATGTTAAAAATGAGACCTTACAGAGTTTCAGCTACTGAGCCAGCTCATAAATCCAGCATTTTAGGTGGCAGCCCTTGGCAGGGAACAACCACCCCATTAAATCATGCTGGGCAAGAAACGGTCATTTCGGTGAATCATGAGAATTGCTAATTCTATTCTAATGTGTGCGTGTGCGAGGAAGGTAATTCAGGGGGAGTTTTAGCTCCATCTTTATGGCGTCCTTCAGAAGATTATGATCCTGGCTGCTTTTCCCTGTTGTCCGTCCAATTTCCAGAGTGGCTGTTAAAAGTTCCAACAGCAGCAGTTAATAAAGACAAGCAAAGTCTAAACCTTTGGAAAACTCATTCCTGTTTTGCTGCTCCCCTGGCTGCTGGCATTAACGCCCCCCAGGCCTCCCTGAGCGTGCCTTTACAAACGGGGTGTGACACAGGGGTCCCAGGGCTCTGGTACCCTCATGGTCTCGTACAAAACAGACACTTTTGGAGGTGGTTCAGGAAAACCAGATGAACACCCAAAAAGGGAACTGGCTCACCTGCTCGTGCCCGAGTTACTGCACACCCAGGAGATGAGCTCTTGTTCACGTGTGAGCTCTGTATTATTTACAAAGGAAAGTCAGCCAGGACTGCATTTTATATTATTAAGGCCTCTTTGAATTTTAAATTAGAAGCCCTGTTTTTTTCCTAATGCATACGATCACAAAAATGACAGTTAATTACAGAACAAGCACTGTTAACTATCAACTGAAATTCTCACAGTCCAGTGGCTAAAAAATTCAAACATCGGTCTGCCCTAAAAACTGTTTTTTCAGAGCAGAGCAAACAGTTCTGTCTGAACACTACACACAGAGCCAAGTTTTTGGTAGGTTCTGACTGCAAATATTTAATTTTGCACTCAATTGTTATTTGGTGTGAGATGTGGGAGTAACTTCTATTTGACCTTAGTCATTCTGAGAGATATAAATGCATGTGAAAGATTTGAGAAATTTTGCCATCTCACCATTACACATAAAATATGTAAGACCTCTTCCAGATCAAATACATTTGCACTTTTAAGACATACTAAATGTATGCAGACAGATTTGATGTATTAATCCACCTGAAATTATACACGTTACATAATTCAGTATTAGCACATCTAATGGGAAACTGCACAAGTCCAAAGTGTTGGTAATTTCAGGCCCATAATTTAAAAGTACCTGGTTTAATTCAATGTAAAGGAAGAGATAAAAAGCAAATTTGTTCTTTTCTCCACTAATGAAATAGTACTTCAAGGTGCAATAAAGAAAAAAATTGGCTCCACTCAGTGCAGTCTGTGCTTGGAACTGGCATACACTCTTCTTGATTCATAAAACCTTGCATGTGTTTAGGTACTAAAGAAAAGTGGATGCTGGGTTTTGCCACCAGTGTTTGTGAGACAACTTTATGCATTTTTGCATTAGCAGATGTAAATTGCTGGAGGCAACTATTAAGCACAAGTAAACATGTGTTGCCTTTTAAACACTGTCACTGCTATAACAGACCAATGGCATTATTATAAATATGGTCATCAGGGCTTTCTGTGGGTTTTTTTAATCCATTTTCAAAGCATTGCTCATTATGTCCTGTGTTTCCTCCTATATGGTCCCTTGGCACATATATACGGCCCAGTTTTAAACAGTGGGACAGGGAGTTGTTCTCTGGTACATTTTGCTGTGTATTTCTCTTAATTCCCCCTCTCCCCTGCTTGTGAGACACTTAACCACCCTTTTACTTCCCCTCCTAACAAACCAGAGGATGATCAGAATAACCTGGGATTGAGCTATGCAGAGATTAAGGACATGCCTGCACTTTGCAGTGGAGCACAGTAAATTTAGGGAATCTGTGCTTGTGTCTAATAAGCTGCCACAAGCATCTTGGCCCGACACATGGAGCTATGTCAAAGCACAGCTCAGGTCCAGAGAACCAGGGGTAATTAGAGGTGCTTAACCTGGCACAGCTATTTTGCCCCTGGTTTTGGAGCTGACTTGCAGCCTTCCCATAGGCTTGCTCAGAACAACGTGCAGAATTCCCCTCTCAAGGTCATACCAGAAAGCAGCGGCAGAAGCACAAAAAGAGCCCAGCTGTCTTTAACTCAGCCCAGTCACCAGATGTTCTCCTTCCCAAGCACAAGCACCCCCTTCTCCCAGCACACATAAAGTGTTGGAGAAGCTGCACAACTCGTAACACAGGCAGAGAAAAAGCAGCACAGGCAAAACTGAATCACCAGAGCATCACTGGTCCAGGAGCACAGAAAATCTGGTGCTTTGCTTCTATCACCATGATGGACCTGCACAAATAACTTACACCTGCATTAAACAATGGAGAATTTTGTTGAATAAATGCAGTTTTTACTTGACTCCACACAGCCAGGTTTGCTGGTGCCAGAGCCCTGGGGGGCACAGCAATAAATTCCAAGTTTCCCCAGTCACTGCTGAGTCTTCACTGGAGCTCCTTCACTTCTGTGGCCAGCAGCAGGATCTGACTCTTAATACATGTGCTAGTGACACTTAATGCCTAGAAGGAGAAATCCAGTTATCTGCAGCCAGTAAAATAACACTGTGCAGCTTGTCATACTCAGTCCAATTTGTTCCACAGTCTCTCAGAGACACCAGGGAAATACTCCATTCTCCAGTTCAGCAAGCTTCATCTACAGTATATTGCTTCCTAAACAGTTGCTACAGTGGTGAAGAAAAAGAATAGAGGCTTAAAACAAAACTGCAGGCTTTCCACCATGGCTGCCACTAGCTTCTGTTACTGAATTTAAATTTAAAGCCATTTTCCCTTTGAGATAATTGCCAGTTTCTTCTGTTTTCTCAAGCTGCTTCTTTGGTACAATTCTGCACTGATTTATACTTGCTTTTGACTTCACTTGTTTAGGTATAAGTGATGGAAAAAAAGGCTCTAAATTTCGCTGCTTTAAACATTTCTTGAATCCATAGATAACACGAGCAGACTGACTTTCTAAGTTATTGTCATCTTTGTTTCCTCAAAATCACAGTAGTTGAAACCATTATTTTTTTTTTTTTTTCTGTGCACAAACAAAATTCATATCCTTTCAGCTTAAATTATTTTTAGATGGTGAGATGCAGGAGTAAATACAATGATAAAGCACAGTGGGTTTCTTTTAATACATTTGGAGCAAAACCAAGATGGAGCTGTTTGCAGCACACAGCAGACTCCCAGAAAATTGCACTCACAGTAGATGGCAGATGTAATAAATTTCCATGCCTCCAGCCAGAACATCCAAGCTCTGATTTCTCTGCCCCAAACCAGTGCAGTAAGAGGGAGTTCTGATGAAAGGCTCTTTGTGGGACTGTTTTTCTTCAATTCATTGCCACTGACAAAGAATTCCTCCTGATCTTGTAAAAGCTCTTTGTGGGAAGTTTGTTTGGCAGCTGCTGCAGCAGGGGGAAGCAAGGATAACTCCCCCCATTCCCCAAAAACACCTGAGGGCTCTCGTGAGCAGCACCAGGACTCTGAAGCCACTGTGAAGGTAATAGAGCACTTCCAGGGGTGATTACCACAGCAAGAGTGAACTGGGTGAACACTCAGGAAGAGATGACCAAAGGAGACATCCCATTTTTCTTTTGAGTGTTTTTGTTTCACAAATCTTCAGAGAAGCCAACACCTTTTCCATGTTGGAAATCAAATCTCAACTTGATTCTCCTTGCCAGTAACAAACCAAAAGATGCTCCATGTCTGCCCACAGAGCCCATCACATGGCCTGCAGCTATGCCACCTCTTCTGGCTGCTAAGACTGAAAAAAGGAGAATTAGAGCACAGAAGAAATGCTTTTGATGATGTGTGAGCCCCAGAAGGATCCAGACCACACTAATTTAAGCTCTCTGTGCTTACAAGGAACAGCTCTTACTGTGGGTAGTTACAAACTACAAGAAAGAGTTCCTTCAGTGGGAAGAATTTAACAGCTTCTTCCCTGTAGGGTCTTTTAAAATCATATTAAGGAAAAGGAGAAATCAATAAATACACTTGGTGGAGGAGGAATTCAGAAGCTGTGGCCCTGCTGAGGCCAGTCCTCCCCCAGGGAGCTCAAAGATGGACCTAAGGTAAGGACTCTGATTTCAGGTTTACAGTGAAGTTTGACTTCACCCATGAAGTATCTTAAAAAAAGTAAATAAATCTGAATGTTCCCCATCGTGACTGGATGTATGGGTTTGGGGAACTTGCACTGATCCTGATTGGAAGTCAGGAGAGTGGCTCTTCACCTGGAATCAGTCACACTCTTGGTGTGACAGCCTTTCCTTTATTACTAAAAATCTGCCTGTACTGCTCCTTACAGTGCTGATCCCATGATAAGTATCTCCAACCCATTTGTTTTGTTCATTGTTTTTTTAACTGAATGAAAACATGGAAAAAAATACCAAAACCCACAAGAAACCAAGCTTTCCACACTGTCACAGAGCCCAGTGCTGAGCTGCAAACATCTGCCTGCCTGGGGATGGACTCCTCAAGCCCTCCACATTAGCAGGCAGCAAATGTCCCCTGAATGTGCCACCTGGCACAGCTGTTCCATGCTTTCTAATCCTCCTGGAACAGCATTTTCCAGACACCTCCTATCACACACTGAACAGTCTCTGTATATTTGCAAAATGAAGTCAAATTGGTTTGACATCTCCTGCAAGAAAACTTTATCATCAAAACCTGGCAGAAGAAAAAGACAGGGCTTGTTCCTGACCTAATGGTTTCCCTCCCCCTTCAGGTAAATTCTTACACTGGGAGACATTTGCATCTCAGAACTGATTTTTCCTGCATAATTCTGTGCAAAAAAACATCCAGCACAGCATTGCAAAATAAAGGAGAAAATGTCAGTTTTCTCCTTGATCCAAGCTGCGCTGGAGGCAGACAAGTTTACAGCAGCCCTTGCCTCTGCACCTCTCCAAGTGCCTCGCTGATTTATGGCACAAAGAAGCTCCAAGTCAGAGCTGATTTAACTCACTCTGCTCTAGCAAGGCTGCAGGAACTCTGGCAGCAGCTGGAGCTGCAGAGCTCTAACCAGGGCTGCTGGTACTCATCTCTATTTCTGATATTTCCATGCATTGAAGTTTCTTCCTGCTGGGCACATCTGCTGCAGTTACGGCCTCATTCTACCACCGTGGAGAAGCCACTACTGTGTTTTCCTGAGCAGGAACTCCTCAGCTCTGACTGTGAGCAAAGGCAGAACGTCTGCCCTCGGGAGGGGGCTTGGAAAAGCTGGCCCCAGGAGCTCACAGCTGCTGCTGCTGAGGAAATTTTGACTGGCAGGTTTTGCTATGTAGTCCAGCTTAGGAGCAAAGAGTAAGGTGAGATGAAAGGGAGATAAATTTGTGGGTTTCCACAAGTGATTCTAAGGTTTTCCTAGACAGCTCACTTACATACAGACATGTACTGATGGACACCTTCAATCCTGTAGACCAGAAGCAAATTTCCTGGAGGCTACATATTACCCCTTTTTTTTACAGAAGAGTTGTGCCCCAAGCCCAAGGAACAAAACAGATCTCGTGAGTAACGTGCTGGTAATTTCATGAGGAAAGCACAACTCCTTCTACAGGCTCTTGTCAGGAGTTTGCCATGTGCCCAATTTTACCACCTGACAACCGGAATTCTCCCCTGTCCCATTGTCAGTGAGGATGGCAACGTCCACACTGGACAGGAGCTGGTTTTTATTTGTGATTATATCACACTGTGCTCGAGGATGTTCCGGCTTTGGTGGGATCTGTGGCCTCAAGGGATAATACAGCTCCTCCAAGGACAACCTTGTCTTCAACCCCCCAGTTTCCTCCTTATCTCAGCAGCATTTTTAAAAGTAACATTTGTGCACTCCGTCGGAGTGTTGTAGGAATTATTTAATTACTTCTAAGCCCAGCTATTTGCTATTCAGGAGCTTGTCTTAGAACATTAAAAGCTTTTGACAAATTAATGTGGAATTTCTGGAGTAGGGTCCAACAACACAGTTTCTTCTTTTCATCTTCTATTTCAAGGAAGAGTGACAGCAAAAGTTAAATGCTGTTTTCATTTAGTGCTAGTTGATTGAGAGATTAAGGCTTGAATTTCAAATTTGAAGAGCAATTCTCCATGGAGATGAAATATTTGTCTCTATTAAAGACAAGGTGCCCCTGAAATTGCAATCCGCTGCTCTTCAGAAGTTTTAAATTTCAGGAAATTATAGCTTTTTACTTTGTCTACACAAAAAAAAAAAAAAAAAGGTAGTTTTATGGTAATCCATATAACCTTCAAGCAAGGCGCCTCTCCCAGCCACCAGCAGCCTCCCAAAAAAGCAGCTGTTGATCTTATTTCATGGCCACCTCCCTTCAGAGCAGTTAAATCCTGTTATATGCAGCTGTACTCCCCATTCTCAAACCAAATCCTTTCCAGTTCCAGGTCATCCCAAATCCACTGTGTAGCAAAATGGAATGTGGGGATAATTATGAGGCAGACATTTAGAAACTTTCTTAAATCTCCCAGACATCATCTGCACGAGGAAACATCATTCTGCAGCATCCTCATGCCAAAGGACCTCCCCTCTTCCTCCTCCAGTGCCCAGAAAGAACAGATTTCTTCCTGCAGACTCCTGTACGGGCAGTGAAGATGTGGAAAATGAAGTGTTTTCCATCAGGCTGCAAGAGGTGATGTCCCATCACCCCCTCAGCTTCTACACAGAAAACCAGCAGTGAAGGGTGAGTTTTGCTCCTGAAGGAGCTCGGAGTTGTGTCCCCTGCTCCAGCTGCGCCCTGAGCTGGCAGAGCAGAGCAGGGAGAGCCTTGGCTGAGCTGCAGAACCACAGCCGTGAGATCCCAGCGAGCAGAGACCTCCCTGGCCCCTTGGGAAGGGTGGCTTGATCTCAAGAGCTGCAATTGCAGCTCAACATGACTGATCCTCACCAGGACACACCCTGAGACACACAGACCTGTCAGACTCGTCATCTGTCACCCAAACAAAATGCCAGTGACCTACGGGCAGAGCTCCCCTCACCCACTAGATTAATTAATTATAAAATAGCTGCACCCAGTCTCAGGGTTGCAATTAACTCATGGAACTGTCAGAGCTTTCAAAAACTTAAGTCAGACTAGAGAGAGGAGGAAATTTCCCAGACATTTCAAATGGGAAAAAAGTGTTTCAGCTTTACTCACAATAAAATAATTTCTGTCTGGAAAGCACTACGACTATTTATATTAATATTATGTTAAACTCTGTATAAAGCACCTGCTGCAGGCCATAGCAGCTTGTATCCTAAATTGGGCAAGGGTGGTATTGTCACTCTCATTTTATAGATGCAAAATACAGTCACAGAGAGAAGAGGTGACTTTACAAAACAAGCATGACAAACACATGAACCGCATTTAAGTTCAGATGGTATATGGGAAAGTTTTAACTGAAAGCCTTCCCTTTCCTGTCAGTGAATTTCCCAAGCACACACACCCAAATTCCTGTGGCTTTCACTGGATTCACGGATTTGGATTCCCTTTTGTTTCTACAAAATTACATAGGCTTCCCACTTATAAGAAAATCTAGCACGGCTCTTAGAAGTTATTTCTCTCTCTTTCCATTTCCTTAAGGGAACCTGACTCCAGGCATCAAACACAAAGGCAGTTCTTCTGGGGACTTTCAAAGCTGCTTTCATGTCTGCTGCTCTTTGTGCTGGAGTCGCAGGCTGAATGGCTGCTGGCACGGGAGGACGGGCAGAGCCCGGATGGGGCTGTCTGCAGCTGCTCTCGGGCAGCAGCCACAGGCAACTTCCCCTGCACAAAGCAGGCAGGATGCAGACAGGAGGCTCCTCGCCCTCAGCTGAAAGGTTGTCTCACAACCTTGCTTGCTCCTTCTCTAGGATGCGATTTTTTGTGGGATATTTCAGTTTTCCCGGCAGGCAAGCTCTGGAGAGTGGCTGATTTCCACTGCCCCGACAGCAGAATACCCTGAGAATCATGTTTCTACAGTGACTGCTGGCACCATGGAAGCAGCAGATAAGCATTAGAGGATGGAAATGAGATGAATCCTATGTTGGTTTTTTTCTGAGTACAAGGAAGTAGCAGCTCTACCCTCACTTGGTCCCACTGATGTTGGGTAAGGTGGTTGGAGAGCCTGGACTGCTTTTGGGGGACTCCACTGCAAGGCACCACAGGTCTGCTGGAGCAGAACTTTATAGAGCAGGCTCTCTATGCTAAGTAAAATTATAACAACATCTGGCATTCTGCCTCTAGCACAACCTAAAATGAAGCCTCCTAAACTGATGCTTCAGAGGGCAGCAGAATAAATAAACCCCTTAGCAATATGTCTAGCCAACCATACAATGCTTTACATGAAGAAAAACTTCTTTCCTGAGCCCAATAGGAAATCATTTTGTGCCCTGAAGCATGAGATGTGTTTACCCTTAACTTAACATGCATAATGCGAGTTTTGTCTTTTTTTGCAATGAAATTATCCATTCTCTTTATAAATCTGGCTTTGTAGATTCCCCTGAAGAAGCTTATGGCATAAGCTGGAGAAATAAACCGCTGGAATGAAACTGTGAGGGAAATTACTGCCATTCCTCCTGAACTACCTGAACATCTACAGAGGTTGGACAAAAGTTCACACACGCATACAGATGAGCACTCAGCAGTATTTTGCTGCTAAGAGTGGCACATTAACGTGTTGGCTAAATAACAAGATATATTTCATATTTAATTCTCCCTGAAATGCATCATGAAAAGTTCAAATAAGAAAGAAAACTGAAAACACGAGGCTGCATTTAACACTGAAATATCTGGGTGTTTTTCTTCTCGTATTCAACACAGTTTTGGAGACTGAGGTGAGAAAAACCACGGGCACTTCAGGCAGACACCAATCCCTGGTGCAGGGGGACACCTCTCTGGGGGCCATCACCTCCCGGGGTCAGCTTTCAATGCACATTTTAAAGACCTCTATTTTCATAGAGGAGACATTGCTTCTACAGTACAGTTGGGGATTTCCACGACAAGAATCCCCTCCAGAAATGCGGACTTACACAAAGATTCATTTGTTTGAAATCAAAACTCATGTGCTCTTTTTCTCTTCTAGAAGCTACTTGCAGAGGTGAAAGATCTTCCTTTTGAAGGCTCTCCAGTGAGAACTGAAAACATCGTTCCGGAGAGGATGAGAGCTGCTAATCCACGGCTGATATAGCCATCAGTATTGATAAGCACAATATTTGCTGAAGGGCATAACAAATATCTCTCACATTCACAAGCAAACAGCAGTGCAGAAGAATAAACAGTGTGGTCAGAGCAGCACATCTTGTTTTTTTCCTTTCTTGTGCCTGTTGATGTGCTGTGGCTGGGTATCTCCATTACATCCCTGGTATTGAGTCTTGCAAGAACTTGTTGCAGTTCCCAAGGACATAATTTCCATTACAAATAGGGAGTAGCACTGTAGAAAGACATCCCAAAAAAGTTAACTAATCATCAGCTGAGGCAATGCAGAGGCAGTGGGGGTTCATAAGGGCTGCTGCAGCCTGCTGAGGTTAAACTCTCCAGGCTCCTCTTCATTAATAAAGAAGGATTGGCCCTCCCAGATAAGTCTGAGGAGCTAAATTAAGCTCTTGCTCTGAGGTGCAGGATCTTGACCATTAACTATAACAGGGCCCAGGTACATCACCTGCAGTGCACAGGGGCCTCCCAGCCTTCACTTTGCTCAGTTCACTCACCAAGTTCAGACCTAGCAGGTTGTGTTTAGAGCACCCTAAAGCAGTTAAAAAACTTGCAGCCTCAGGTACTGGAAGTCAGATGATATCAACATCCTCCTTTTGTTTGCTGCCACGATCATTTGGATCACTGTAGCCTTAAACCAGTCTCCACCAGTCACTCTGCTGAATCTCACTCCTTGGCAGTACTCAAGAAAAGGAATTTCAGAGATAGACAGCCAATATCAAATATTCATTATTGCTAGAGCATAAACTCCATAATAAAGGCTTAAGGTAGGATACAAAGCCTAGATGGGGAGAGAATGTCTCCACTGCAGAGCCTGTGCACTAGGAAAGCCAGATAAAGGATGGGAGAAGAACACCTTATCCTTTGTCCAACACAAGGCAAACTATTGGCTTACCTTCCTCTCCATGTCAGCTTTTACAACAAAACCCAGCCAACCAAAACCATACAAAAAGCCTCTCTCATGCAAGAATTGTCGTTAGAAGTGTTTGTGTGTCTATCCCAGGACAAATCAGCAAGGTCACAGCTAAGCCATCACAGCCTACCAACCCAAATCACAGCTCAGCCACTCACAGGCACCTCAAAGGAGGAAATAAAGATGATTTTCAAAGAATCAGGCATCTAATTAATTCAAGGTTGTTATATTATGTAAATATATATCAGAGAAGAAAAAATTGTTAACATTCACTCATGCAAATATTGACATCCAATTCAATAGGAGTACTCCCCTGAGAAATGGTTAAGTGTATACCTGAGTCTCTGTGGACTTTGGGCTTAGATTTCTTGAATAAATAGCTTTCTGAGAATTATTCATTTTGTTATATATTGCACCATCTGTAGGAATACTGATACAATAATATGAATATTACTCAAATACTGATTTTATAAAATATTCATCTGGTCTCCTATCACAGGTGAGGGATAAGACAGATACTCATAAAATGAACTCAGGAAATAGGACAAACAGTCACATTATAACAAATGTTATTTGTTCCCTTGGAGTAATCAAGTTTATTAAAAACAAAGGCTGGTTAATATTTTATATTTGCAAACATCTTTCCCCACTAATGCCCTAAGGCATTTCGCAAGCTACATGCAGACAATGTCTTAAGTGCAACCCCTCCTCCTGCACACCCAATTGCAAAGCTCTCAGCTCAGCACCCAGCTGCCTCCCACGCACTGGCAGTGCCTTTTGTGAGGCAAAAAATAAACCCACTACATTTCATCTAAATACTACTGCTGACACCCAGGCTAATTCAAAATTTAAAGCCTGGTCAAAAATGCTGAAATGAAGGGAAAGCAGGAGGAGTGGCTGTGCTGGTGTCTGCCCTGGGGTGCACATCTGGATATTCAAAGTGATGGCTTGGGAACCACTGCAGGGGAGAAGAGGCAGAGACCCATTCAAGCTTTACATTTGCTACACTGGGACACCTTTCATTATCCCAGGCTGCTCCAGCCTGGCCTTGGACACTTCCAGGGATGGGGCAGCCACAGCTTCTCTGGGCAACCTGTGCCAGGGCTTTACCACCCTCACAAGGAGAATTTCTATCCAACATCCCACCTAACCTTTCCCTCTGGCAATTTAAAACCATTCCCCTCTGTCCTGTCACTCCATCTCTTGCCCAGAGTCCTTTTCCAGCTCTCTTGGGGCGCTTTTAGGAGCTGCAAGGAGCTCTAAAGTCTCCCTGGAGCCTTCTCTTCTCCAGGTGAGCATCCCCAACTCATCCTGCCTCCACAGGTGCCCTGGCGCTCTGAGCATCCTCCTTTTGCAAACAAAGCACCACTAGAGGACAGTGGAAGCTCAAAAATATGTGGCAGAGCCCATGGTGCCGGGAAATAAACTGGAGATCTGGAGAGATTTGCTGCAGGAGATTCAGTCTGTAAATACCTGCCCACTCCTGTCTCATCTGGCCGTCATCCCGAGTGCAGCAGGTACAGCCACCCCCAGAGGTTCCCGGGGGGACGGGGGTAGCTCTTGCAGGGCGTGTTAAACGGGCTGCGATGAATCGCAACTCACTGCTGGGGAGCTGCCCCTCCCAGCGCATCAGCGAGCAGCAGTGGCAACCTCTGCAGTCAGTGTTTAGAACCTGATGGGTGTGCCACGCCGAAATGTAATTGTTGTGACTCAGAAAAAGAATAATCAGCCAGCAAAAGAGGTGGCAGCTGTTTCTCTGATTCCATTTACATCTCATTTATAGTGTTTACCTAATATCTTAGGAGCATTTCCAAACACAGCTAAGAATACCCTAGCGTTTCAGCGGCTGGTAAGTAAAAGTAGGTTTGATTTTATGTGACCAACTCCAGCGGTTCTTGCTAAACAGCAGGGATAGAGGGGAAAAAAAAAACAAACAAAAATTAGAAAATTCCTCTTCTGGATTGCAGAGCATATTGCATAAACACACTCTGGCCATATCTGTTTGCATGAAAGGCTCTATAAAGGATTCCTAAGATTTAAAAGATTCACAGAAGATGTAAAAGATGTTGCCATAGATCTAAAGACAGGCATGCCAGTTAACTGTGGTGCTGAAGAAAGTACTTAGCTAGAAAACACTTCAGCTATTTAACTCTCCAGCACAGCACTGCAGTTATCCCTTGGTTCATCACATCCACACCTTTCAGTGACATTCCTTTAGTGGCAGTGTGACACTTCAGGGTGGTTCTGTCTTGAGACCTCCCATGGTTTTAGCCCAAGTTTGGTGCCACCTCTACTATAATTTCTAATTCTGCTCATGTTTCTCCCCTTAATTTAGGTATAGCTTACTGCTTGCAAGGCAAAATACGCATAAAAATGCATCACAGCTGCCACAGCACCTTTCACATTTCAGTGTCCTGGGTGACTTTACAGCCAGCATCACAATGAAATGGCTGCATTTACATTTCCAGCTGTGGTCACCTGCTCTCCAGGGTGGGGATGGCCTTTATAGCACAGAAGCGTTGTGTGAGTGGCCCGTGGCTCTGCAAGGAGTCAGTGCAGGAGGGGGAACACAGAGTCCTGGCTTTAGGTGCTCTGCTCACTCCCTGCTGCAGGTTTAGTGCCACAACATCCACATCCATGAGAGTATTTCTTCAGAACATTTCTCCACTCTTTTACTGTCAGCGTATGGATCATCCTTCCTGTTCTCCCCATATTGTTCTCAGACATGGAAGAAAATTTCAGAACCCTATCATGCTATTTGGAATTTCAGTTAAGTCCAGTGGACCAGAATCCCAGCGGCTAGGCTGGGATGTGCTGGCACAGCCCCTCATGAGCAGGACAGAGCCCAGTTTGCTGTGGCGAGGAGTGCAGCGCACTGCTCCATGCTCACGCCCTGCTGGGAACACGGGCCAGTCCTCACACTAAGTTTTGCCTTAGGGGGTGTGGAAAGAATCTGGCAGCTTGTTCCAGTCTCCCAACCTTGCTCACGCTCACGTGGAATCACAGCAAACACCCAAAGCAACAGAATATCTGCCAGTTTCTGTGGGTTTGGCTCAGCAGCTCCCTGTTGGCACACAGCAGCGGGATGTTCCCTGGCAGGGGGGCAGCCCAGGGGGGCGATTTCCAGCCCTCTCTAATTACAAGGCTGCTGTCCGTGAGTTAATTAATGCCCATGGGGAGCGGGAGGGCAGTGCCCGTGAACGGCTCCCACCCTGCGTGGAGATGAAGTAGTAAAAGATGTACGGAGAAATGTGCCCTGCCTGGATAGCTGCAGATCGAAAAAAAGGACTCTATTAAATCAACTTCACATCCTGAAGCTCCCAGGCTTGTTCATGGTGAAGACAGGAATAAATGTAGGAAAACAAAGCAAACCAAAGTGAAAATTGGAGGGCAAATGGACTATTTTTTTTTTTTTTTTT